>JBAIZL010000099.1:3203272-3222621 GCA_036971475.1 Prosapia bicincta
AATATATTCATTTTTAATCCTTTATTTAATTCTTTTATTAATTTCATATTTTCTATTTCCGGAAACTCGTGTCCATTATTAATACAATGAGTAGCTAAATTTGATTTATATATGTTTGGTTTGATATAAGCGTTTAAATGTTCTTTGTATCTTTCTTTTAATTTCTTTTTTGTTTGTCCTACATATAATTTATTACAAGTTTGACATTTTATATTATATACTCCATTTCTTTCGTGCATATTATTTTGATTTTTGTTATTGTTTATTAAATGTTTAATTGTATTATCAGTTTTATATGTAATTTGTAAATTTGTTTCTTTAAATAATCTTGTAATTTTATTTATTTCGTTACCAGTGAATGTAAAAGTTGTCCAAATATTTTCTGTCTTATTAGGTACAAAGTTATTTTCGAGTTTCTGTTTTCTTATTATATTATTATTTAATTTATCTATAGTTTTTCTTTTATATCCATTTTCTAAACCAATTTGATATATTATATTTTTCTCTTTTATTTAATTATTTAAGTTCATTGGTATTTTGTGCATTCTATGTAGTAAATTATAAAGTGCTGCCATTTTTTGGTTGTATGGATGATTTGAATAATTAGGTATTATTTGATTTGTCTGCGTTGGTTTTCTATATATATTATATTCAAATGATTCTTTATTTCTAGTAATTGTAATATCTAAATAATTTAGTTTATTTTTAAATTCAAATTCATGAGTAAATTTTATATTTTCGTGTATATTATTTATACATTTTAATATTTTGTCAATATTTGAACCATTATTATTTGATATGTATAATCCATCATCTACATATCTAAACCAGTGTCCATTTTGATCATATGTTTTAATAATCTTGTCTATTTCAATGTCTATATTTTGTAAAAATATTTCCGATAATATGCTGGACATTGGAGAGCCCATTGTTAATCCATCCTTTTGTTTATAAATTTTATTGTTATATAAAAAATAATTTTGATTTAATATGATTTTTAATGTATTTATTATTTCTTGTGTTAATGTATTATCTTTTTCAAATGTATCTATATTATTTTTTATTATTTCAAGTGTTTTCATTATAGGTATGTTATTATACATGTTAGTAACATCAAATGATATTAATTTTGTATTATTATCAATTTTAATATCTTTTAATTTTTCAATAAGCTCAATCGAGTTTTTTATATTATGAGTATTATTTAATTTTACCTTATCTTTAAGTAATAAAGCCAAATATTTTGAAATTTTATAGGAAGGAGCAGTTGTAAAATTAACTAATGGCCTAATTGGTTTATCTTCTTTGTGCAATTTAATTAGTCCATTTAATCTTGGAATTTTGGGATTCTCATTCATGTAATTATTAGTATATTTTTGATTAAATAATTTAGTTGATGTTTTTATTATATTTTTTATTTCATTTTGATATTTGTCTGTGGGATCTTTATTTATTTCTGTATATTGGTTTTTAGATATATAATTTTCAGTTTTATTAATATGTTCTTGTTTATCGATAATAACTACAGCATTACCTTTATCAGCTTTTGTCATAATAAGATCATTAGTTTGTAATTTTTGTTTAATTTGATGAATTTGCGAGTATTGTTTTATGTGTGTGTGATTAGTTTTGTTATTTTTAATTAACTTTATTATTTCATGTGATGTTTTTATTTGCATATTTTCAATTTATTTGCAATTTATTTTCCTGAAGATGCTGGTACTATTTTATCGGCGAAAAGCTTTGCATAAATATATTCATTAAAAGTATTCTTGTTTTTGAAATACTTTTAATTTATTAACTATATTACAAGAAAACATATCACCGTATTTAATATATATATATATATATATGTGAAGTTATTATTATTACAGTACTTGTAAATAATTTTACCTTGTGTGTCGAGGCACCTTTTGGTCACTTGACTATTGTCGAATCACTGATTAATTTTTCTCTATTCTTCTGGTGTGGATGTTCGGTCCGTGATGTTGGTAATTTTGACGTCACACACATTTCCTCTTGAGCCGCGTGTAAAATGATCTGGTTGTTTTCTCTATGTGAAATTCGTTGCTGTCGTTACATGTATTTTGTATATTCCTGATAGGTTATGTTTTCCTGATTTTGTTTTGTGGTTTGTGTTATTAAGATTTTTGTTATTTGGTTTGTATTTTGGAGTGTAGTATTTTTTGTTATATATATTTGTTAATTTTTCTATTTTATTATTTTACATAGGGAAAACAACCAGATCCTTTAAAATAAGATTTAAAGAACATTATAGAGCTTTCAAAACAAAAATACAAAAGTATCAAATGTTGCAGCACACCTAATATCACATAAACATGAAATAACAAATTACGAAAATAACCTAACCATACTTGAAATAAATAATAATCCAATAGAACTAAACTCACTAGAAAAATACCACATTTAAAAAAAACATACACAACAATTTAATGAACCTACAGACAACATATGCAGACGACGTACTATTCAAAAATATTATACACGAGACTCAAGAGGAAATGTGTGTGACGTCAACAAATACCAACATCACGGACCGAACATCCACACCATAAAAATAGAGAAAAATTAATCAGTGATTCGACAATGGTCAAGTGACCGAAAGGTGCCTCATCACACAAGGTAAAATTATTGCACTTAATGGTGGATAAAAATTATTTACAATGAATAAATATATATATATATATATATATATATATATATATATATATATATATATATATATCGCAATATGAATTTTAATTATTTAATATTCCTGATGATGATGGTACTGTTAGCCAACGAAAAGCTTTGAATTGTAAATTCAATTATAATTCTTGTATTTGTATTTTGACTTAGTTCTTTATGTGTGTGTGTGTGTGCGTGTGCGTGCGCGTGCGCGTGCGCGTGCGTGTGCGTGTGAAGAGAGTGTGAGCTAATTGAAGGAATTTAATTTATAAAGCAATTACCCCGGGGGATATGCTTTCGGTGGATTAGGCTGTTATTGACGTTCGATGAATCAGACATTGTAACCTTATACACTCGAATCATTTTATTTCAGTAATTGTTGTAATGTATTTCAATTATACGTTCGTGTAAGTAGCAATTCCAGAGCTACAGAAACAAGCTTTGGATTACAATTTGATGGACAGATTGATTGTCAGGGAGAGATAATGTGACACCCCACAGTATCTCGCCGTACCATGATAAAAAAAGGAGTGGCAATTGTTAAGTAAACTGGTTACCGTGGTTACAGTTTATCGACTCGTCCGACAAATGTTCCACAATATTTTTACAATCATTCTTTCATTCTTTTTCTGAAAACTATTATTAAACACCTTGCATTAAATAGCTCACCCTCTCCTGATATATATCTTGTACAAATTTCTTCTGTTTAGCCACCCTCTCCTGATATATATATATATATATATTATTAAATAACTTCAAAAAGTTCATAATCAAGATATATTTTATTCAACATTTACAATTATGCTATGTTGAATAAAATATATCTTGATTATGAACTTTTTGAAGTTATTTAATAATTATAACAAATCAAGTAAAAATAATCATCTTTATTATGATATATATATATATATATATATATATATATATATTGTACAAATTTTCAATCGTTAATAAAATACGTTTTTAATCAAGTTCAAATACATTTTTTTGAACCTATAGTGAATGACAAATGGTGTTGATACAGTTTTTTTTTCAAATGTTTATTCTGTAATTAAATTATAAAATTTGCGGGGTTTAGCCGGATTCGAACTGAGAATCTTCGTATTCGAAGTCTAGCGCACCTTGGCAATGCGCCAACTTCCCAATACCTAGAAATATATTTCTCAACGGCTGTATATTAATTTTTCCCCCATCTAGTTGTCTTCGAAAAACTTCATTGTACAACCTGAACCTGTTGCCATATTCAATGTTCGACTGTATAATGAGTTGTATTACCGTAAGGATGGAAAGTACTGTAAATACAATGCAAATGCTAACTCCGAATGTTTCCTAAAATGTAAACCTTACCTTTATATTTAATATAATATATGTCTGATTATCGGTCCCAATTAGTTCGGATAATCGAATCTACTGTATGTGCTTTATCAAGCTATGTATATACTGCAAGTGTTTGGCCGACTGATAACCAACTGATGAACGTTGTCTGAAACCACATTGTTCGTTAAAAAGAAGGTCGTCTGTTTCTAAGCACTAGACAAGATGGCGGCTAATATTTCGCTAATAATATGCATAACGAGTAGTTGTTATTGGTGTTTGTTTGACTGGGAGGGACTGTAGTTAGAGGATAGTTCCGTCCCCTTCTTGACGGTATTTCCAATGCAACGCCACAAGTCTCGACACCATTCAAATAGGTTTTCGAAAGTATCACTTGAACAGTTTGTTTACGTTTAAAAAATGTGAAACCTCTGCGGAAACTCAAATAAGCGTTCGTCCATTGTTAAATGCGAATAGTAAACTTAGATATACATTCATAACTCACGAAGAAGTACACGAACGGGAGGCAGGTGACTTACTAAACTCCGAAGGGAAGAGTTTCAGTGAACATTATCCGAAGGGCGAGTTAAACTTTAGATTTTGGGGTAAAATCAGATTCAACGGTAATTAAATTGGAGAAAGGTTGTTTTACTCCCAATCAGTGGCGTCCAAGGTAGGCGTGGGCCACCCCAGGAACCAGGCCTCCAACTGGTTGTTAATTTCTTTTATAACAAATTAACATTGACACGTCAACTATAGATCTCCATTTCAGACCAGCGACCACCGTGTGTTTCTTGTTATATATATACACACTTAAATATATAAGTGTGAATTTTATACTTAAATTCGTTAAAAGGTATTTGATATTTTTAAGCATAAAGTTTTAAAGATATAAATTTTAAAAGTTTTTATAATGATTTTGGAGCTCCTAGGGAGGGGATAGTCCCTCCCCTTGGATTAGCTTACGTAGGCTGTCACTCGAATTTCTTTAATTCCCTTTTAACTGTTAACTTTAATGTTCTTTTAATTGTTAACTTTAATGTTCTTTCAACTGTTAACTTTAATGTTCTTTTAACTGTTAACTTTATTGTTCTTTTAGGTGTTAACTTTATTGTTCTTTTAACTGGTAACTTTAACTCTCTTTTAACTTTTAACTTTAATGTTCTTCTAACTGTTAACTTTAATGTTCTCTTAATTGTTAACATTAATCTTCTATTAACTGTTAACTTTAATGTTTTTCAATTGTTAACTTTAATATTCTTTTAACTGTTAACTTTAATTGTCTTTTAACTGTTAACTTTAATGTTCTTTCAATTGTTAACTTTAATTGTCTTTTAACTGTTAACTTTAATCTTCTTTCAACTGTTAACTTTAATTTTCTTCTAACTGTTAACTTTAATGTTCTTCTAACTGTTAACTTTATACAGTACGGTGACTATGCGTTCCGGAAACATAGGGATTTTTAAATTTATGTCCCGGAGTCCCGTAAAATAATATATTTGTCCCGAATTTAAAGGACATTTTGTATTGGCTATATGATAATACAGTAAATAGTGATTAATTTGCACTTTGCTAAATTTAAACTTGTTTAAATAAACAAGTAATACAAAAAAAATTTCAAGTAAATTCCCGCTGAGATCAACAACAACAAATGTTACCATTGTTTGCTTATTTCCAGTTTGTTTGTTTATTTTATTCTTTTCATTCGTTTTGTATCCCTATAGGATATTGATATTAATATTATCCCTTTATGATATTGTGTGGTAACCATGGCAACAGTTTAAGGCTGTACAATTCAGGTTTCTACGAACACCAGAAGGGGTAAAATTCATATACATTTTTGAGAAAAACCATTCTAGGTATTTGAATATTGGTGCAGTGCTAGACATCGAATATGAAGATTTTCAGTTTCGAATCCTGATAGACCCCCCCCCCAATTATAGTTTAATTATTGAATAAATATTTTAAAAAATGTATTTGAACGTGATTGGATGAATAAAAACGTATTTTATTAACGACTGAAAATTTGTACAAGATATATATCAGGAGAGTGTGAGCTAATAGAAGGAATTTAATAATAACCCTAAAGGTTAATTGTAACCTCTTAGAAATTTTGTTGAGAATCAGAAAAATACCGTTTTAAGTATAATTTATATTATATCTTAGTATGATACAATTCTATAGAACTTAAGTCTAAGGGTTTCTTACATTGTGCTACATCCAAAAGTAGGTCGTCCCAATTACGACGCGTAAAAATGTGGTCACAATATAAATAGTGCGTTGTTTTGTTACTGAAATATTACAATGGGGATTGCAAGGAATAAGCGTTTGTCTCTTGATAAAACCCCAGAGGATGTATAAACAGGTGGAGTGTAGCGAGACCAGTTTTAGAGCCAATGGTAGGATGCAAAGGACGAAGGTAACCCCGCTATAGGACTGCTCATCAACAGGGACACAGTTGAACGTTTATGGTTTGATTTAAAACAGAATAGGATTACACGTAGGGGAAATCGACCAGAGGGAGTGGGGATTACAGGCTTCTGAGCGAATAGGAGGTTCATATCTTGCTGCGTGGGTGAGCCATGATGCCAATTCGACGTTAAACTTCCGTTCGTCGCTCAGTCTCAATATAGCTGTAGTGTAGTGAGTTACTAGTGGTGTAGCTTGCAATTTCAGTTTTGCTTCCCTTCAACAGTCTTTTTCAAGACTCGGAATGTTTTTAAATTCCTTCTATTACCTCACACTCTCCTTGTATATATATATATATGTTATATATATATATATATATATATATATATATATATATATATATATATATATATATATATAGCACAAATTTTCAATCGTTAATAAAATACTTTTTTATTCATCCAATCAAGAAGTTCAAATACATTTTTTTAACCTATAGTTGATGACAATTGATTTTAATAAAGATTTTTCAAATATTTATTGAATAATTGAATTACAAAAATTTGGTGTCTAGGTCGGTTTCGAACTGAGTATCTTCATGTTCTAAGTTTAGCACTTTTTGGCAATGAGCCAACTTTCTTAGGATAGAAATGAACCTCTGAAAGATCTACATGAAAAAACTCCATTTCATAACCTTAAATTGTTGCCCAAATCATGGACGCGGCTCAAATTATATTCTAAAACGGAGAAAAAGTAAATGTATCAATATTTGATATCTCCATACACTCACTGTCTCGACAATAAAATAGATCCCTCTTTACGCTTTCTGCTATTTGAGACTTAAATAAAATAATTGTCACAACTAGAGAATTGATCTTGTCGTCACTCAGTAATTGATTCCCAACACTGTCTAAACAGACTTGTCATTTTAGTAAACAATCTAAAGTGCTTGATGTGTGTACGTGGCGAACCGTCATAGATACTAGTATTGTGTGTCTATCAAAGCGAGAAACAAGCCACAGATGGTAAGTAATCGTCGAAGTATCTACCGTCTGTTCCTATTGTAGTCGACTCGTAAGTTTTTTTTTATAAGAAAATGTTATTTTTATAGAAATAAACTATATCGTTTCTCATTGGAAGATGGTTAATTCTTTGAAGGTTTTACATAAACGTGGGGTTAATGAAAGGTTTTATTAGATAAATACAAACTTTCTCTGTATATTTAATATATAAATAGCCTACGTATTAAATCCCTTACATTAGCTTACAATCTCCTGATATATAACTTATACACGTTTCCGTCATTAATAAATACGGTTTGAATCATCCAATTAAGTTCAAATACATTTTTTTAAACCTATACTGGATTACAACTGATGTTATGCAGTATTTTGTTCAAATATATATATATATATATATATATATATATATATATATATATATATATATATATATATATATATATATATATTAAATTGTAATAATTTGGAGGGTATAGGTATAGTATAGGGTAAATTTTTCTTTTGCTGGTTGTCATCGAAACCTCCATTGCACAACCTTAAATTGTTGCCATGGTTACCAGGCAATATCATAAATAACGCTGTAGGATTAAAAATGAATGATAAGAATAAAATAAACAAACTGGATTAACGGTATCGAACCTTGCTTCACAACAGGACAATGCGAAAGGAAAGTGAAAAGAGACTACAACACAATGAAAGTGCCGAAAAATATCAAAGCATATAAATAATAAGAAACGAAAATAATAGTTCAACACCCTACAACCACTCAATGAATTTAAAATGGATATGAGAATATGGTATGTGTGTATATGTAAATAAGGACTTAATTCGGGGAATCTGTGAGTGGCCATGCGTGGAAAGTTTCTTGGATTTTGCCTGACGCTACACATGGTGCACCTGCCGTGTGAATGTAAAACCTGTTATTGGGTACAATGAGTGAACGCCCGGTTCACACATGAACCTTGGAGAGTAAAAGCACCAACGCTTCGTTTGTACACCATTAAGTGTAAGCGGTTTTCTCCTTCAAACAGCAAAACACACACCCCCACACATACACGAATTGTTGATGCATTGATTCACACGAATTGCGTATTGATTCATTGTTGTCGCTCTTAAGATTTGACTAAAGCGTTAATTTAAAGTGAGAATAGAGCGCCAGGTTTCTCGTGAACACTTGGTAATGTTGTTAAACAAACTACATAAATCTCACGATAGCTCGAAAGTTTCGCCTGGGCGGGTGTGGGCGTGATTCTCTGATATTTAAACTTATACTCTTGCATATCATTTCTATTTTGAGTGGATACTTTGTGTATTCTACGCATGCGTAAGGCCGGCACGCACATCAGGTCGGGTAGCTACTTTGCTTAAATAGTCCTTGACTACGACCGACTCCCACAACCGCTAACACTTGATCAAGCAGTAAGAGAATCGATTCTCGCGTAGCCCTTGTTGTACTTTGCCAAGGGATGTGACGGAAACACAGGTAGTAACTTGGCAAGCAACTGAGAGGGAGTTAATGTTTGCATTAATTGTTACGAGCTTTCTCCTACGTTAGTTCTAGTTATTTGCAAACATTTATTGTAAATAAATAAAACCTCAAACCACTAACTCGTTTTATTTTGTTCCTGATGTACTTCAATGGATATTACTCTTCTAGCCTACTACAAGAGTTATTGTAGTTACAAACTGTTATTAAAATACCTCAGAGTTAACCTTGTAGTAAATTGCTCTGAAAATGAAACGTGCATCAGGAGACACACAAAACGTTTTCGTGATGTAAGAGGTTTTATTTATTTATATAACTAAAGTTGTCTCCACGTTATTATTACTTGCACGTGCTCTAGGGTAACTAAAAGGAAAATGTTTCTTGTTAACCTTAGTACGAATTTATTTTAAAAATATTTTTTATATTACGTGTTTTTAACCTTTTGTCGGTTAAAAAATCATTTAAAATTTAAGAGTATTGTTATATATCATAATTTTATATAGTTATAAAGAAATTTTTATGCTATAATTTCAAGATTGTTTTCATGTAAAACAAGCTAATTGAAGTGTTCATAAATATGCTTGTAAAATGTCCGTAAAAGACTTGAATGTGCGTGCTCTCGTCTGGCAATGGCTACATATTTGAGAAAATAAAACTGCTGAAGGCCCCTGTAATGATTGAATGAGGGTGAAGTTCTTAATGAGCTTTCTAGGAGATTCAGTTAAATAATACTTGACTAAGTGAATACGTAAGGGCAGTGGCGTAGCCCCCAAACCAAATAGTGTTAGCAAAACATATTAACCTATAATACAGCGCTAGGTTTTTAGCAAATTATCTTCCCGATAACTCAACAATTGCGTCATTTTAAGTGCAAAATATCATTAAATATTATTTTTTCTAGGGATAAAAGTTTTTAAAAATTCCTCAGAAAGGTTTTGCCCTGGCTAGGCCCCTGCGTAAGGACTAACTTGCTGACGCGTTTCGAAACAACCGTTCTTTCTACGAAGCAAAGCATCTACGTATTAAGCCCTTACGTATTCACTTAGTTAAGTTTAATTTATTTATAGTTTAATCAGCGAATTCAAGATGATTACAACAAACAACTTCTATATCGTAGTTTGTTAAAATGAAAAATTCAAGTTTGCTTTTAAAATATAGTTACTCTTGTAAGTCTCAACTTATTCCAAGTAAATACAGGAAAGTTTTGAGGTTGACTCCCTGCCTAGGATGGCATTACTTTTATCGAAGTTGCATGTATATAATTTGTTTTAAAGTCATATGTTGCGCCTGCATAGGTTTGTGGTATAATTAGAACCATAAGTGGCTAGCTTTGCGTTTGACTGTACCACTCTGGACGTGTGCTTAAAATCAACGTCCATCGAAAACGCTTTGAATTTAAATTTAAATCACTTAAACTTTGTTGAATAATGCCTACTTTTGAATGTTAAAATGGGACGTAAAATGATATCTTTCAGACTTTGCCTGTGGGTATGAATTACCCGCAGTTCATCCGGATTGTTTTTGACCCATAAAGAACTGTTGGCAGTGCTTCGGGAATGGACGGAGAGGTTTCGTGACAGTATGCCACAGGTGTGCACACAGACCTCTGTTGGGCTTTTGCCACTTCCTGACGCGTGCGCATTTCCTATGGTGCCCAAAACCAATGACCATACTTCCGCCCACACACTGCGCTTCCTGCGGATGACCGCAGGGAGTTATACTTTGCACCAATGTTTGCGCAATGTTTCTACAATAGTTCTCATCCCCGCTGCGTTCCGAATTTAATATAAACAGGCATTTTATGGTTTTTACAGCTGACATCTGTTCTGATATTACAGTGAAGGGTATTTCAATGCCTTTGTATGCTAATCTGTATGTATACATGCATTCAGCGATAACAACAGACCTTAGGCTCTTGTACGTAATGTATTAGACGTACTACAGACCTTAAATGTAGTTTACAGTTAAAATCGAGCAATATAAACAATAACTTTTCAAGTCAATTCCTACATAGGCCAACAAAAATGTACTTACTTTTTATTAAATAATTACAACTATCACTAATTACTTGGAATAATTTACTGTGGTTTATTATTGATAAATAATATACACAACAAACCTCTAACCACAAATATTTTTATTCTAGTCTTATACATATTTCGGTAACAAATCCTCAGAGATATGACAATAAAGGCCTAGAATAAAAATATTTGTTGTAATTGGTTTGTTGTGTGTATTATTTATTAATTACAATTATATTAATAAAGGAACATCACCTATGCGATTAAACAGCTGCTCTACCACATAACCTACATTAAATCATCTGTTTTTTGAAAACCTATGTTATCACTTATTTTAAGCCAAATTGAACGAAAAATTATATTCCATAACTTGTCCATTTTGTGAAACCTTTTCCTCCCATATAAAACTAAAATTATTTCATTATTAAATTTAATTAAGAAATAATTTTTTTAAACTGCATTAACATTAAGTCTCCATCCACCAAAAGTTTTTAAAAATGTATTCTAATTTGGTTGGATGAATAAAAGATATTTATTAAAGATTGAAAATTTTAGAAGGAATTGAATAAATAATTCTATAAGCCAAAACGTATCCGGTCAGGGTAGATTTGGTTTTACAAAATTAATAAATTCACTAGCTAATAGTAATATTGAGGCGGCAATGAGTTGCATACGTACAACACAATTTGACTGTACACAAACATATAAAACAAACTTGTCCAGCTGTATTACAATCGGTAATATAATTTCATAAAACCTTTTTTAAGGTTACTCTATTTCGTAACACTGTGTAGAAGGCCTAATTCAAAATTTACAACAGTGATATTTGCCGAGGATTTAAATGTTTAACATGGTTGTTATTTTTCTTTTGCATTCAAAATACCTGACCACTTCATACTTTCCACTTAGATGAATATCCTTTTTTCGTATTAAATGTTTTAATTCATTGTCTATGTAGTTCATATAAGGTGTGTATATGTAACTCTCTAAAATATTTGCCACCTGGAAATTATTTCTGGCGCATTTAATGTAAGTTGGTACACTACAGCGATTGTTTTTAATTCGTTCTGCTCGTCTGTAATGTGCCAACTCCGCCCTGACTAATAGACTGTACATCGTTAACGTCCGATCTAGGAGGCTGTGAAGAAGAAGAAATTAAGAAGGCAGTGAAGTCATAGTTTCAGTTTAAGTGATGACAAAAGTAATTGAAGTGGGCGAGTAGTAGGCCTTAAGGCGTAGGCAGTTGTGAATCTGTATAATTGAGAAAAGTTTCCGCTACACGGGATAACTAATGGCGTCATGCATACATGCCGAGCTTCCTACCTAGCGGTAATGCACTGACATCAAGGTCTGTTGGTGAAATTATACACTTTTAGCCCGCCATCCACTGTTCTAACGATAAATATATTTTTTTATTGAACTTTAAAACTCATTTTTTCGGAAGACTTCATTACTTTTGCGTCTGCAACACTGATAGAATGCAGACACTGATAGATCGTGTCTAGGGCAAATTGGCAAATGTTTCCTTCGACATAAACAAGAAAGTCATTGGTTACCCATTGGTGCCGCCACCTATGCACTCGATTGCTGCCAAGGCCGTTATGACATCATCGCACCTTCTGGCTCATGTGATGTCAGAAGCAAAGAATGCTGTTGCCATTTTCGTATTTTACCTCTCTCTCGTCCATGTGCAGAACGTTATTAACAAACGAGTTAACTTTTTTTTTTTATTAGTACCTTCGTAAACGTTATCTCCCGTAGATTCAGTAAACAAGCTTATAGGACGTTAATTTACCATTCACTAGTCGGATCAGATACCGTCGGTGAGTCTCAAGGAGAAAGAGAAATTGTTGTTCAGCTCTGTAATAAAGACACAAACGAAGAATTTTAACTATTGCAGCATTTAAAACAATAACTACAACCTAGCTAGTTTTTAAAGTAAACTTTTCCTTTTGGAAAAATAACTTTTCCTGTTGTGGGCGGTACTGAGGACAGTCCGAATCTGTTACCTACGAAATTTTTTTTTGACGAATCTTAAACGCAATTATTGTGTGATAATGCTGTAGATACTTTAAAATATAGGGTGCTTTATTGGTTTAGAGCCAAACGCTCAAATAAAAAATTAATAGTTTTATTCAATCTTAGAATTTAAATCTTTACCTCTACCTACAACATAATAATTTGCAGGATAATTCATAGAACTGCCGCACAACATATTGATAACAACTATTGAATTATAAACATAAACATTCTTTTTTTTTACTTACAGGTTTCTTTACTGGAGATTTCTGGGAAATATGCAGCCAACACTACCTGTAGGTAAACGTAAGAAGCTCTACTGCAACTCCAACCACCAGTTTAAAGAACGCCGCGTATGGTGCAAGTGTTAGGTTACTTTAGTGTCAGTGCTATTAATTAATTATTGTGTGAATTCAGAAACGTAAAATGAAAACGATGGAGTCGAAGCTAATCTCTCTGAAATGTTTGCTCTTCGTGTTTTTTGGAGGTAAGATTTTTTTGTTTAAAGCTTCCGTTTAGTGTTATATTTTTTTATTTCAACAATAATAACTTTATATTGGCCTAAGTATTTTTTAAAGTTATTGTGAATATTGTACTAACAATTTTGGCAACATTTACATTTTTGTCTATTTCTACTTCTAGAAGACTGCAAATATTATTACATTACCAGTATGTTCTTCGTTTATTTTACTTAATTATAAACATGTTTTTATGACTAACCTCATAGGCCTGCAATTACAAATATTGTCTATAACATGAAAAACTAGTACCCTAATAGTCTTAGAACTAGACAAATGAACTGTTAAATAACAACAGGCTATATTAAAGTAGGGTCTATGCTATGAAAAAGCTAGGCCTACGACATATTACTTTTATTAATAAAAGAGATAATGTCAATGTATTAAGGATTGTTCTTTGTTAAATTCTGAATTAGAAATAACAGGTTGATGATCCAATTTGTAAGAATCAAGATCTATTCATTGGTTGACTTGTTTATCTAGTCAAATAAGTCTTCTAATTGTTAATACCGATATGTTTTTTTTCTTTGTGTAATATAATATAGTGAGCGAATATCTAGAACGTTTTAAATGGACTGAAGGATGAAGAATTTAATGTGCAGAAAGAGCGGGCGATGAACATTTTCAAATTGGTGAAGAAAGTGTTGTAACTGGAAGAAAGTTTCGTTGAGAGGGTATGTTGAAACAATAATGGCTTGCAGTTTGTCATGGATATTCAAGAAGTGAAAATGAATATGCGGTGTAGATCAATTGCAATGCACATTGTCAGTTAGTAGACTACATCAAGGAGAGATAAATCTTCTATAATAGGACTACGATAGATCAATTGCAATGCACATTGTCAGTTAGTAGACTACATCAAGGAGAGATAAATCTTCTATAGTAGGACTACGATACGGCTCTTAAACACACGCGTCAAAGATCTGAAAGTTTTTTTTGTTACAACGAAATTCAAATGGTATTTATTATAAATACTAAAAACATAATATAATTGTCTTCAGCCACTGCCACGCAGACACCAGTTCCTTATTATAATATGACTTAATTCGTACTGCCTTATTATGTTGACCAACTTAGAAGTTTTTTTGGGTAAATACTTGTTGAGGTTCTCGTATCACTATGAAGATTTGTATCAGTAATAAACAAAAATCATCTACTTTTTAAAGTTGTTCTTAAGTGTTTCTCTTCATAACGTGTGTTGTTCACGATTACGAAAATACCACATTTTTGCCACATTTATTTTCTGAAAAGTTAAAATTTTGTTTCACTTTAAATTGACGTAAAAGAAATTACAGCACAAGGATAATCTTTTCACTATAAAGTGGGTAAATCCGAAGGCTGTAAAAACGAAAACCCCAAGGCTGTGAATAACAATGAAATTAGGAAACCCGATTAGGGTGATGCATGAATTACCTTGTTTTCGTAAGAAATGGAAACAGTTTTCTTTTTTAACAAGAGGAGAGAGAAAACGCGATAAGAATTATAGGTTATGTTACCTCCTAGGCAGAAAGAAACAAATTTCGTTTTGTGCCTGAACAAGAAGAAAGAGGAAACGCGATTAGAGAAACGCATATAGGGTAAGAAACGGAAACGGTCATTTCTATTTCCGTTGCAGGAAAAGGGAAGAAGAAATGTTGACTTATGTTTGTTGTAGGTTGTGGGGCATGGAAATATAGTTTTGTTTTTAAAGAAGATGGCAGATAAATGTGATTGGAGTGACGGATATTAAAAAAGTAACAAATGAGACAGGTTTTTTTTGAAGGAGAAGCAAGAAGTGCTTGACTGGTAGACAAGTAGACCTGAAGAATCGGAAACCTCTCTCTGTTGGAACAAAACACAGTCTTTTTGCAAAATTATTGGATAAGTAACCTCTTTGGTAGAAACGGAAATAGTTTTCTATGTAAGAAGAACAGCATGATATCAATTCATTGTGATAACACAGCTATTTCACTGTTTGGGTTTTCCTCAAACTACTCTACATTTTATTTTAACATAGCAACTTTTCACTGTTTGGGTTTTCCTCAAACTACTCTACATTTTATTTTAACATAGCAACTTTTCACTGTTTGGGTTTTCCTCAAACTACTCTACATTTTATTTTAACACAGCTATTTCACTGTTTGGGTTTTCCTGAAACTACTCTACATTTTATTTTAACACAGCTATTTCACTGTTTGGGTTTTCCTGAAACTACTCTACATTTTATTTTAACATAGCAACTTTTCACTGTTTGGGTTTTCCTCAAACTACTCTACATTTTATTTTAACATAGCAACTTTTCACTGTTTGGGTTTTCCTCAAACTACTCTACATTTTATTTTAACATAGCAACTTTTCACTGTTTGGGTTTTCCTCAAACTACTCTACATTTTATTTTAACATAGCAACTTTTCACTGTTTGGGTTTTCCTCAAACTACTCTACATTTTATTTTAACATAGCAACTTTTCACTGTTTGGGTTTTCCTCAAACTACTCTACATTTTATTTTAACATAGCAACTTTTCACTGTTTGGGTTTTCCTCAAACTACTCTACATTTTATCTTAACATAGCAACTTTTCACTGTTTGGGTTTTCCTCAAACTACTCTACATTTTATTTTAACATAGCAACTTTTCACTGTTTGGGTTTTCCTCAAACTACTCTACATTTTATTTTAACATAGCAACTTTTCACTGTTTGGGTTTTCCTCAAACTACTCTACATTTTATTTTAACATAGCAACTTTTCACTGTTTGGGTTTTCCTCAAACTACTCTACATTTTATTTTAACATAGCAACTTTTCACTGTTTGGGTTTTCCTCAAACTACTCTACATTTTATTTTAACATAGCAACTTTTCACTGTTTGGGTTTTCCTCAAACTACTCTACATTTTATTTTAACATAGCAACTTTTCACTGTTTGGGTTTTCCTCAAACTACTCTACATTTTATTTTAACATAGCAACTTTTCACTGTTTGGGTTTTCCTGAAACTACTCTACATTTTATTTTAACATAGCAACTTTTCACTGTTTGGGTTTTCCTCAAACTACTCTACATTTTATCTTAACATGGCAACTTTTCACTGTTTGGGTTTTCCTGAAACTACTCTACATTTTATTTTAACATAGCAACTTTTCACTGTTTGGGTTTTCCTGAAACTACTCTACATTTTATTTTAACATGGCAACTTTTCACTGTTTGGGTTTTCCTGAAACTACTCTACATTTTATTTTAACATGGCAACTTTTCACTGTTTGGGTTTTCCTGAAACTACTCTACATTTTATTTTAACATAGCAACTTTTCACTGTTTGGGTTTTCCTGAAACTACTCTACATTTTATTTTAACATAGCAACTTTTCACTGTTTGGGTTTTCCTGAAACTACTCTACATTTTATTTTAACATGGCAACTTTTCACTGTTTGGGTTTTCCTGAAACTACTCTACATTTTATTTTAACATAGCAACTTTTCACTGTTTGGGTTTTCCTGAAACTACTCTACATTTTATTTTAACATGGCAACTTTTCACTGTTTGGGTTTTCCTGAAACTACTCTACATTTTATTTTAACATAGCAACT
Organism: Prosapia bicincta; assembly: GCA_036971475.1. NCBI lineage: Eukaryota > Metazoa > Arthropoda > Insecta > Hemiptera > Cercopidae > Prosapia > Prosapia bicincta. The sequence continues at coordinate 3,220,315 of JBAIZL010000099.1, forward strand.
TTTCACTGTTTGGGTTTTCCTGAAACTACTCTACATTTTATTTTAACATAGCAACTTTTCACTGTTTGGGTTTTCCTGAAACTACTCTACATTTTATTTTAACATGGCAACTTTTCACTGTTTGGGTTTTCCTGAAACTACTCTACATTTTATTTTAACATAGCAACTTTTCACTGTTTGGGTTTTCCTGAAACTACTCTACATTTTATTTTAACATGGCAACTTTTCACTGTTTGGGTTTTCCTGAAACTACTCTACATTTTATTTTAACATGGCAACTTTTCACTGTTTGGGTTTTCCTGAAACTACTCTACATTTTATTTTAACATAGCAACTTTTCACTGTTTGGGTTTTCCTGAAACTACTCTACATTTTATTTTAACATGGCAACTTTTCACTGTTTGGGTTTTCCTGAAACTACTCTACATTTTATTTTAACATGGCAACTTTTCACTGTTTGGATTTTCCTGAAACTACTCTACATTTTATTTTAACATAGCAACTTTTCACTGTTTGGGTTTTCCTGAAACTACTCTACATTTTATTTTAACATAGCAACTTTTCACTGTTTGGGTTTTCCTGAAACTACTCTACATTTTATTTTAACATAGCAACTTTTCACTGTTTGGGTTTTCCTGAAACTACTCTACATTTTATTTTAACATAGCAACTTTTCACTGTTTGGGTTTTCCTCAAACTACTCTACATTTTATTTTAACATTGCAACTTTTCACTGTTTGGGTTTTCCTCAAACTACTCTACATTTTATTTTAACATTGCAACTTTTCACTGTTTGGGTTTTCCTCAAACTACTCTACATTTTATTTTAACATAGCAACTTTTCACTGTTTGGGTTTTCCTCAAACTACTCTACATTTTATTTTAACATTGCAACTTTTCACTGTTTGGGTTTTCCTGAAACTACTCTACATTTTATTTTAACATAGCAACTTTTCACTGTTTGGGTTTTCCTCAAACTACTCTACATTTTATTTTAACATGGCAACTTTTCACTGTTTGGGTTTTCCTCAAACTACTCTACATTTTATTTTAACATGGCAACTTTTCACTGTTTGGGTTTTCCTGAAACTACTCTACATTTTATTTTAACATAGCAACTTTTCACTGTTTGGGTTTTCCTCAAACTACTCTACATTTTATTTTAACATAGCAACTTTTCACTGTTTGGGTTTTCCTCAAACTACTCTACATTTTATTTTAACATAGCAACTTTTCACTGTTTGGGTTTTCCTGAAACTACTCTACATTTTATTTTAACATAGCAACTTTTCACTGTTTGGGTTTTCCTCAAACTACTCTACATTTTATTTTAACATAGCAACTTTTCACTGTTTGGGTTTTCCTGAAACTACTCTACATTTTATTTTAACATAGCAACTTTTCACTGTTTGGGTTTTCCTCAAACTACTCTACATTTTATTTTAACATAGCAACTTTTCACTGTTTGGGTTTTCCTGAAACTACTCTACATTTTATTTTAACATAGCAACTTTTCACTGTTTGGGTTTTCCTCAAACTACTCTACATTTTATTTTAACATGGCAACTTTTCACTGTTTGGGTTTTCCTCAAACTACTCTACATTTTATTTTAACATAGCAACTTTTCACTGTTTGGGTTTTCCTCAAACTACTCTACATTTTATTTTAACATAGCAACTTTTCACTGTTTGGGTTTTCCTGCAAACTACTCTACATTTTATTTTAACATAGCAACTTTTCACTGTTTGGGTTTTCCTGAAACTACTCTACATTTTATTTTAACATAGCAACTTTTCACTGTTTGGGTTTTCCTGAAACTACTCTACATTTTATTTTAACACAGCTATTTTCACTGTTTGGGTTTTCCTGAAACTACTCTACATTTTATTTTAACATAGCAACTTTTCACTGTTTGGGTTTTCCTGAAACTACTCTACATTTTATTTTAACACAGCAATTTCACTGTTTGGGTTTTCCTGAAACTACTCTACATTTTATTTTAACATAGCAACTTTTCACTGTTTGGGTTTTCCTGAAACTACTCTACATTTTATTTTAACATAGCAACTTTTCACTGTTTGGGTTTTCCTGAAACTACTCTACATTTTATTTTAACATAGCAACTTTTCACTGTTTGGGTTTTCCTGAAACTACTCTACATTTTATTTTTAACATAGCAACTTTTCACTGTTTGGGTTTTCCTGAAACTACTCTACATTTTATTTTAAACATAGCAACTTTTCACTGTTTGGGTTTTCCTGAAACTACTCTACATTTTATTTTTAACATGGCAACTTTTCACTGTT
>JBAIZL010000101.1:2500-17500 GCA_036971475.1 Prosapia bicincta
TCCCTCTTGTAGATTATCTCCTGTCATAGTAGATTTAATTTCTAACCATATTGGTTGGAATGTTATATCAGTAGGATTGCATGACTTGGAAGTTGGCCATTGTAAATCTAATTCATTTCTACGTTTTGAAGAAATTCGTGTTCATTGATCGGTGCTATATATTCACGCAAACAGAACGATTAGGACTTGAAGATTTTCTACAACAGGTTGCAAAGCTTCCAGTAACATTTCATCGTAATAGCAGACTGCTATTCTTGTTCTGTGGCCTGTAGTATGTGTATATATATATATATATATATATATATATATATATATATATATATATATATATATATAACATAGCAACACTGTTTTCTTATATTCACTTATCATTTACACTTTAATATACCTAAACAAGAATCTTACTTAGTATATATGCGAGTCGACTATCGAGAACTATTAATTACGTGCTCTCATTTTGAAGCTCTTTTAGAAGACTCAATTTATATATAGTATTCTAAATAAGCTTGAAAATGAGAGCACATAATTAATAGTTCTCGAAAGTCGACTCGCATAAATATGAAACAAGATTCTTGTTTAAGTACATTAAAATGTAAGTGATATATATATATATATATATATATATATATATATATATATATATAGGTATATATAAAGTTGTGTAAATCACCCCATTGTGTCCAGAATATCATGAGAGTTTCAATATTACCAAGAAAATATCATCGAAGGAAGAATAATTTCCTTTCATTGAGTGTATGAACGTTTGACGAATGAAAAGCTATCGTGGGGGTTATAATCTTGGTTTAAACAATAATTGGATACGAAATTAGCTTTAATTGCGCTTTCATTTTGTAAGGTCTCGGAATTTGTTAATCTTCATTAAAAAATTGAAATTATATCGCCAGCCAGAGATTAAGCTGTCATTAAAACACTGCGATCTGTGATTAGTTGAAATTGTGTACGCTAACACTGCAAGAAATAATTCTTTTCAAGGCCTTTTTAATTTGAAAACGCTTTTTATAGCGTTATTAAACACAGAGTATTGTTAATTTTGTTATTATTTGTTTCATGGTGTTTTCAGAAAACGGAATTTACAAACAGGTTTTACTTGCAGTTGGGTACTGAGGTATAAGCTTGGTTTTAGCAAAGCTGTTCGCATTTTTTTAAAACAATGTTTGTTAATAATTCTAGCGAAATATTTATTAATTTTCTTAACTCAATTGTCCAGATTTTTAGGAACGTCTTTGCCTTGCTGCCTGTCCCACTTCTGTTATCGCCTACCTCTCTCTTCCTCTTGTTCTTATTTTACATCCTAATATGATCTGAGTCTCCTTCTCTATCGCGTCTATCTTTATGAGTACTCCTCACCTTCGTCTTCTATTATGTTACGTCAGCCAATCGCCAATGTAACAGATTCTTCTTTCCGGTCTTGCACACAGAAACATTGCTCACAGAATAATTTCATTTTTTCTTCCGTTCAAACATTTTGTTATATTGTTACAAAAATATGGCCTATGTTTCTGTTACATGTTCCTAGTTAGTCATTGTTCTTCATTTTATTCAATCGCTTTCATTTTCATCATTACATGAAAATGCCTTATTAATTGTTATCTTTTACTTTTTGTACTTTCACTTTTTTGCATTCATTTTCTTTCATAACATATATCCTATTATCGATCGCTCTTCGCTCTGTAGCCATCAAGAAGCGCTCATAAGGCTCAATGTTTTGATTGTGGTTGAGGGCTGTGTATGTGAGAAGAAGAAGGCTATGCACGTGAGTGGTTGAGGTCTCTCCACGTGAGTGGTTTAGGGCTGTGCATGTGAGTGCTTTAGGGTTGTGTGTGTGAGTGCTTTAGGGCTGTGCATGTGAGTGCTTTATTGCAATGCATGTGAGTGCTTTAGGGTTGTGTGTGTGAGTACTTTAGGGCTGTGCATGTGAGTGCTTTAGGGCAATGCATGTGAGTGCCTTAGAGTTGTGTGTGTGTGAGTGCTTTAGGGCTGTGCATGTGAGTGATTTAGGGCAATGCATGTGAGTGGGTGAGGGCTGTGCACGTGAGTGGTTGAGGGCTGTGCACGTGAGTGGTTTAGGTCTGTGTATAAGAGAGGTCAAGGGCTATGCACGTGAGAGTTTGAGGGCTGTGCACGTGAGTGGTTGAGAGCTGTGCACGTGAGTGGTTGAGGGCTGTGCACGTGAGTGGTTTAGGGCTGTTCATGTGAGTGCTTTAGGGCTGTGCATGTGAGTGCTTTAGGGTTGTGCATGCGAGTGCTTTACGGCAATGCATGTGAGTGCTTTAGGGCTGTGCACGTGAGTGGTTGAGGGCTGTGCACGTGCGTGGTTGAGGGGTGTGCACGTGAGTGGTTTAGGGCTGTGCATGTGAGTGTTTTAGGGCTGTGCATGTGAGGGCTTTAGGGCTGTGCATGTGAGTGGTTGAGGGCTGTGCACGCGAGTGGTTGAGGGCTGTGCACGTGATTGGTTTAGGGCTGTGTATGTGAGAGGTCGAGGGCTGTGCATGTGAGTGCTTTAGGGCTATGCATGTGAGTGCTTTAGTTCTTTGTATGTGAGTGTTTTAGGGCTGTGCATGTGAGTGCTTTAGGGCTGTGCACGTAAGTGCTTTAGGGCTGTGCATGTGAGTGCTTTAGGGCTGTGCATGTGAATGGTTGAGGGCTGTGCACGTGAGTGGTTTAGGGCTGTGCATGGTTGAGGATGAGGGCTATGCAGGTGAGAGGTCGAGGGCTGTGCACCTGAGAGGTCGAGAGTTATGCACGTGAGTGGTTGAGGTCTGTGCACGTGAGTGGTTTAGGGCTGTGTATGTGAGAGGTCGAGGGCTGTGCACGTGAGTGGTTGAGGGCTGTGCACGTTAGTGGTTTAGGGCTGTGTATGTAAGAAGTCGAGGGCTATGCTCGTGAGTGGTTGAGGGATGTGCATGTGAGTGCTTTAGGGCTGTGCATGTGAGTGGTTGAGGGCTGTGCACATGAGTGGTTGAGGGCTGCGCACGTGAGTGGTTTAGGGCTGTTTATGAGAGAGGTCGAGGGCTATGCACGTCAGAGGTTGAGGGCTGTGCACGTGAGAGGTCAAGGGCTGCGAACGTGAGTGGTTTAGGGCTGTGTATGAGAGAGGTCGAGGGCTGTGCATGTGAGTGCTTTAGGGCTATGCATGTGAGTGCTTTATAGCTGTGTGTGTGTGAGTGCTGTAGGGCTGTGCATGTGAGTGCTTTAGGGGTGTGCATGTGAGTGGTTGAGGGCTGTGCACGTGAGTGGTTTAGGGCTGTGTATAAGAGAGGTCGAGGGCTATGCACTTGAGAGGTCGAGGACTGTGCACGTGAGAGGTCGAGGACTGTGCACGTGAGAGGTCGAGGGTTATGCACGTGAGTGGTTGAGGGCTGTGCATGTGAGTGGTTTAGGGCTGTGTATGTGAGTGCTTTAGGGCTATGCATGTGAGTGCTTTAGGGCTGTGCATGTGAGTGCTTTAGGGCTGTGCATGTGAGTGCTTTAGGGCTGTGCATGTGAGTGCTTTAGGGATGTGCATGTGAGTTGTTGAGGGCTGTGCACGTGAGTGGTTGAGGACTGTGCACGTGAGAGGTCGAGGGTTATGCACGTGAGTGGTTGAGGGCTGTGCACGTGAGTGGTTTAGGGCTGTGTATGTGAGTGCTTTAGGGCTATGCATGTGAGTACTTTAGGGCTGTGCATGTGAGTGCTTTAGGGCTGTGCATGTGAGTGCTTTAGGGCTGTGCATGTGAGTGCTTTAGGAATGTGCATGTGAGTGGTTGAGGGCTGTGCACGTGAGTGGTTGAGGGCTGTGCACGTGAGTGGTTTAGGGCTGTGTATGAGAGAGGTCGAGGGCAATGCACTTGAGAGGTCGAGGGCTGTGCACGTGAGTGGTTGAGGGCTGTGCACGTGAGTGGTTTAGGGCTGTGTATGTGAGTGCTTTAGGGCTGTGCACGTGAGTGGTTGAGGGCTGTGCACGTGAGTGGTTTAGGGCTGTGTATGAGAGAGGTCGAGGGCAATGCACTTGAGAGGTCGAGGGCTGTGCACGTGAGTGGTTTAGGGCTGTGTATGAGAGAGGTCGAGGGCAATGCACTTGAGAGGTCGAGGGCTGTGCACGTGAGTGGTTGAGGGCTGTGCACGTGAGTGGTTTAGGGCTGTGTATGTGAGTGCTTTAGGGCTGTGCATGTGAGTGCTTTAGGGCTGTGCATGTGAGTGCTTTAGGGCTGTGCATGTGAGTGCTTTAGGGCTGTGCATGTGAGTGCTTTAGGGATGTGCATGTGAGTGGTTGAGGGCTGTGCACGTGAGTGGTTTAGGGCTGTGTATGAGAGAGGTCGAGGGCAATGCACTTGAGAGGTCGAGGGCTGTGCACGTGAGTGGTTGAGGGCTGTGCACGTGAGTGGTTTAGGGCTGTGTATGTGAGTGCTTTAGGGCTATGCATGTGAGTACTTTAGGCCTGTGTGTGTGAGTGCTTTAGGGCTGTGCATGTGAGTGCTTTAGGGCTGTACATGTGAGTGCTTTAGGGCTGTGCATGTGAGTGCTTTAGGGCTGTGCATGTGAGTGCTTTAGGGATGTGGATGTGAGTGGTTGAGGGCTGTGCACGTGAGTGGTTGAGGGCTGTGCACGTGAGTGGTTTAGGGCTGTGTATGAGAGAGGTCGAGGGCTATGCACTTGAGAGGTCGAGGGCTGTGCGCGTGAGTGGTTGAGGGCTGTGCATGAGAGTGCTTTAGGGCTGTGCATGTGAGTGCTTCCATCCTCCCGTCGTCCATTCGGCGTCCATTCTCCCGTTTCCTCATAATGCCCATCAATGAGATGAGACACGTGGTTTCCATGTGAATGCTGCCAGGCAGTCATGGCCAGTAAACCAGAGACAAAGCCTCCGCTGTACATCGAAGAGATGTAGCTGCATCGGCCCATGTCTAACGATTCTTGTCCAGCACTTGTAGGTAGAAGTCTTCAGTAGACTTACTTTGGCACTACGGTTTAAAGGGGAGTTGATCTGTGCTTTGATTGACGAGAAGGTCGAAGGTGCGCAAAGCTCTGGTTGGGTAAAGGATCAGCTATTTCATTTTCTCTTATGTAGACATGGATTGGTTGAAACCCACTGTAGGGTTTGTCTCCTTCTCCTAAAGGGATTCAATTTGGTTTTTGAAGGACAGTGTTCGTTGGATTTTCTCTAGATCTTGCTTGTAACTCTCAGTATTGCAGACATAACGTCCACTAGGATGCTTATACTACAACATTCTACTTAGTAATATCCACTACTTCGTAAAATAAGCCGAGTTAACCTAGCGTGTGTTCTTCTTTTTAGGTATTTTTATTTCACTGGTAATATTTCATTTTGATTCTTTTCTTCTTATTTCCTAGTGTTTTAAAGTACCATATCTTTGTTTCGGGAATGTTTTCAAATATATTGAGATTACGTTCCCTTCCATCGGTAACGCCTGTCTCATTTAGTCTATCGTTATTGTTTCTTGTATTGAACATACTAACTAACCTTTCCACGGTAGAAAGCCAGCCTTTTAAGACGGCAAGCGGTTCTATTTACAGAAAAAGTGTGTATTAAAGTCTCCATAGGTTTTTTACCAAATATTTGAATTTATATTTTGAGCAAAGCTAATAAAGAACAGCCCCACACTGTCAATATATTCTTTCACACGCGTTTTACTTACAACGTAGATATAACTTCCCAAATTCTAAATTGCAACTTAAAGATTAGAACTTATACATAATCCACTGATGAAGATGGCATTTTCATTGAAACGAGTTCGACAAAATAATTAATTGATTGTGAGTGTGGGTTCTTTCACATTAATGGACTGGGGATGGTAACCCAAGATATAGAAAATTCAAGAATCACAAACGTTTACATAATCGTGTATTTAATACCTTCTCCTTTTATTCTCTTTGCTCGTCCGTCCAATATGGTCGCCACAAGTGACTTTAATGCAGTACATCGCAGAGCTACTATTTGCAACAGAGAACGCATATCACTGCGTACAGCCATAGATGAGATCATGTAACTCAACTGATCAGTAGGTTTGATGCTTTGACCTTGCAAGTTGAGCGTATTGTTGGGACAGGACGCGTATGCATTACGAGGTCAGCGTGCAGACGATAGTAAAACGGCTTATTTTATTTCGCGCCTGCGTATTCGCGTGTTCCTGTCATCTGATATCTCCGTATTGCCTCCATAAATAAGTACTCATGCCTGATACTACTTAGCAACGGTTAAATTGCTTGCTACTCTGATAATACTATCTTCTTGGCGCGAAAATATTGCCGCGCGCGCTCTGCAGACGTCCAGACGGGTAGAGAAATGTCAAGAGGGACCGATTCTAACACAAAGTGAACATGTATTAAACAAATAGTGTTAATAATCAAAAGCCAGATCAGCAAATGCTCTCATGTAGCGCTAAAACAACAAATATAAACACTTTTTTAAAGCCAGTTCCTACTTAAGTCGGGTAACATTCTTTCATTTCATTTACTTTTTATTTAATAGTAATTTAAAAAATATAAATATGAATGTACATATGATAGAATCACAATATTAAGTGTAAAAATAGAAAGTGAATTTACTTGCAATTTTCTATTTGCCTTTATGTAGGCGTAGGCGTTTTAGCTTCTCTTTCTTGGCGCTTTTGTTTTTCTCTCTCTACGTCGCTTGCGTTGTGTTGTAGTTCTTTTCTCCTTCCTTTCGCATCGTCCCTTTGTGAAGCAAGGTTTGATACCATTAATCCAGTTGGTTTTTGCTTACTTTACTGTTTTCATTCATTTATAATCCTATGGCACTATTTACAGTGCTGGGTTCTAACTGTGGTAACAGTTTAACATTGTACAGTGGTGGTTTCGACGACAACCAATTGGAGGCAAACAAAGATCATATACATCTCTAAGACGTTTCCAGCTATACCAAAGTTGGCTCAGTGCCAAAGTCTTGGATTTCAAACATGTTTTTTTTCAGTTCGAATCAAACCAAGACGTTACCTTTTTCAAATCTTCGATTAATAAATAAATATTTGAAAAAAACTCTATTTCATCAATTGTAACCCACTACAAGTTTAAAAATATGTAGCCTATTTGAACTTGAGCGGATGAATAAAAAGTATTTTACAAACGACTGAATATTTGTACAAGATTATATATATATATATATATATATATATATATATATATATATATATATATATATTAAAAATGGTGATATGTTTTCTTCTAATATATTTAATAAATTAAAAATATTTCAAAAACAAGAATACTTTTATTGCATATATTATTCAAAGCTTTTCGCCGATAAAATAGTCCAGCATCTTCAGGAAAATAATTATCTAACAAAATATTTTGTTAGATAATTAATTTCCTAAAGATGCTGGTACTATTTTATCGGCGAAAAGCTTTGAATAATATATGCAATAAAAGTATTCTTGTTTTTGAAATATTTTTAATTTATTATATATATATATATATATATATATATATATATATATATATATATATATATATATATGATGAATAAATATTATCTGGAGTACATCCGTTCTTTCTGCAGTGCATAAATTCGCAGTTCCGACGTTTCGCTAGAACCTCATTCAGCATTGACTAGGTGAACCCAACAACAGTTGAAAGCGAGTTGTATTTAAATAGATAGGTTTTTTTAGTGTAAGAGGTTTCATTTATTTATAAAAACCCGTAGATACGTGACAGAACATATAACTCATCACAAATATTATATATCATGCAACAATATGGAAGCGAAGCGCTAATTTAGCGGTTGAAAAAGCAACGGGTAATTGATATAATTACGATAGCTTAATTAATATGATAAGCGTCAGAATTATATCGACGTTTGACCTGTGGAATCAGTTCCAAATTGTACTTCATGGTTCAACTCTTTAATTGAATGCAGATTGTTATTCGTGTTTGCTTGCGTTAAATTTTTTTTATAATAGTTTGTGTAACTGTTAGGCACCTCTCCTCACTTCTCTAGATAACCGGTCTATCTCAGGTACACTTCCATTCCCTCGGGATAGAACTTATTTTCGTAACAGAGGACTATTGTGTCCTTTACATTCACCTAATTCCTTCCGCGTTTCCTTATCAATCTTCTTATCAGGGGGTATTCATGATATTCATATATATATATATATATATATATATATATATATATATATATATATATATATATATATATATATATCATTTTCACTTTATGTACTTAAACAAGAATCTTACTTGGTATTTATGCGAGTTAACTTTCATAGATTGGTAGTGTCTCCATCATCAAGCATCACTAACCTGGGGTTGTAGTAGACTCCTTGAGCTACTACAACCCCCCGTCAGTGATGCTTGATGATGGAGATACTACCAATCTTTGAAAGTTAACTCGCATAAATACCAAAAAGATTCTTGTTTAAGTACATATAGCGAAAGTGATAAGTGAATACAAGAAAACAGTGTTGCAAAGCTATATATATATATATATTAAAACAACATAGGTTATTCAAATACAAGAATATTTATTAATTTATATTCAAAGCTTTTCGTTGGTAAACAGTACCAACATCATCAGGAATGAAAATTACAATAATATAAGCTATAGGCCTAGTAAGGAGGCCTATAGCTTACATTATTGTAATTTTCATTCCTGATGATGTTGGCACTGTTTACCAACGAAAAGCTTTGAATATAAATTAATAAATATTCTTGTATTTGAATAACCTATGTTGTTTTAAATTATTAAACAAGAAAACGTATTTTATATATATATATATATATATATATATATATATATATATATATATATATATATATATATATATTTACTGAATTCGTTTTCGACTATTTAATTAAACTGTAACAATAATGATAAAGTACCTTGCACTATAGACGGCAAACCTTTACCTGACATACTTTTATGTTATTTTCCTTCACGCTATCTTACCATCAGAGAAAGTAGCGTGATTGAAAAATATTGTTTAAATATAAAGAATGTGATGGGCAAAACACCAGTGATCACAAACTTCTCTAAATACACATAGATTAAAACAAGTAGCTAACGTATTGAAACCAACTCGTTTCACTGGAGTTACAAGTTTGTTTTCATTCTAGAAATGTCTCTAAACACAATTTTATGCGTTAGATAGTTTAGTGCCTTAAACAAAACTGAAAGTGAGTTGAGAGGGTCTTGAACGGAGCTTCCACAGGGCGTATTTGTACTGATATTTGACGGCGCGATTCCGTACAATAAGTTGAATAATTAATGAAGATTATAGGAGCTCTTTGACAGGCTCGAAGCATATGTCTGGCCGACAGATGCACAGTCATGCTAGAACAACAACACCTGTCAAACGAAATCGGGATTGAAGATTTAATTAGCCAATAGCAGGTGTTGGGCCAATCATAACAGTCTCATGACGGGGACAAACAATTCATTAATATCGGACTGGGATGGGAATGGAGCAAGAAAGGTTGCTCACGGTGAACAAGTGTCTGCGTGAGTTATTAATAGCGAACCTATTATACATATACTTTATCATCAGATGATGTTTCGATGACTAACTCGTCATCATCTTTTGTAGAAAAGTTTTCATAACATTACGATCCGACGGCAAAACTCGTCTTTTTTTCTATATAGGTGTTCGTAACATCACGATCAGACGACATTAATTCGTTATATTTATTTGCATAAAGGTATTCGTAACATCACGATCAAATGGTATTAACTCATCATTTTTATTTCTATAGAAATGTTCGTAACATCACGATCAGACGGCTTTAATTCGTTATCATTATTTGTATAAAGGTGTTCGTAACATCACGATCAGACGCCATTGATTCGTCATCTTTATTTGTATAAAGGCGTTCGTAACATCACAATAAGACGGCATTATCCTTTTACCTTTATTTGTATAAATGTGTTCGTAACATCACGATCAGACGCCATAAACTCATCATCTTTATTTGTATAAAGGTGTTCGTAACATCACGATCAGACGGCATTAACTCGTCATCTTTATTTGTATAAAGGCGTTCGTAACATCACGATAAAACGGCATTAACTCGTCATCTTTATTTGTATAAATTCGTTTGTAACATTACGATCATACGCCATTAGCTGGTCATCTTTATTTGTATAGTGGTATTCGAACATCACGATCAGACGCCATAAACTCGTCGTATATATGATGATTATATATACAACACACACTTTATCATCAGATGACGTTTCGATGACTAACTCGTCATCATCTTTCATATAAAGGTTTTCATAACATTACGATAAGAGGACAAAACCTATGTTATCTTTTTTTCTATACAGGTGTTCGTACCATCACGATCAGACGGCATTAACTCGTCATCTTTATTTGTATAAAGGCGTTCGTAACTTCGCGATCAGACACCATTAACTCTTTATCTTTATTTGTATAAAGGCGTTCGTAACATTACGATAAGACGGCATTATCCTTTTACCTTTATTTGTATAAATGTGTTCGTAACATCACGATAAGACGGCATTATCCTTTTATCGTTATTTGTATAGAGGTGTTCGTAACATCACTATCAGACGCCATAAACTGGTCATCTTTATTTGTATAGAGGTGTTCGTAACATCACGATCAGATGCCATAAACTGGTCATCTTTATTTGTATAGTGGTATTCGTAACATCACGGTCAGACGCCATAAACTCGTCATCATATATATATATGATGATTATATATACAACACACACTTTATCATCAGATGACGTTTCGATGACTAACTCGTCATCATCTTTTATATAAAGGTTTTCATAACATTACGATAAGAGGACAAAACCTATGTTATCTTTTTTTCTATACAGGTGTTCGTACCATCACGATCAGACGACATTAACTCGTCATCTTTATTTGTATAAAGGCGTTCGTAACATCACGATCAGACGCCATTAACTCTTTATCTTTATTTGTATAAAGGCGTTCGTAACATCACGATAAGACGGCATTATCCTATTACCTTTATTTGTATAAATGTGTTCGCAACATCACGATAAGACGGCAGTATCCTTTTATCTTTATTTGTATAGAGGTGTTCGTAACATCACGATCAGACGCCATAAACTGGTCATCTTTATTTGTATAGAGGTGTTCGTAACTTTACGATCAGATGCCATAAACTGGTCATCTTTATTTGTATAGTGGTATTCGTAACATCACGATCAGACGCCATAAACTCGACATATATATATGATAATTATATATACAACACACACTTTATCATCAGATGACGTTTCGATGACTAACTCGTCAACATCTTTAATATAAAGGTTTTCATAACATTACGATAAGAGGACAAAACGTATGTTATCTTTTTTTCTATACAGGTGTTCGTAACGTCACGATCAGACGCCATAAGCTCATCATCTTTATTTGTATAGAGGTGTTTGTAACATCACGATCAGACGTCATTAACTCTTTATCTTTATTTGTATAAAGGCGTTCGTAACATCACGATCAGACGCCATAATCTGGTCATCTTTATTTGTATAGTGGTATTCGTAACATCACGATCAGACGCAATAAACTCGTCATCATATATATATGACGATTATATATACAACACACACTTTATCATCAGATGACGTTTCGATGACTAACTCGTCATCATCTTTTATATAAAGGTTTTCATAACATTACGATAAGAGGACAAAACGTATGTTATCTTTTTTTCTATACAGGTGTTCGTAACGTCACGATCAGACGCCATAAACTCATCATCTTTATTTGTATAAACGTGTTCGTAACATCACGATCAGACGTCATTTACTCTTTATCTTTATTTGTATTAAGGTGTTTGTAACATCACGATCGGACGCCATTAACTCTTTATCTTTATTTGTATAAAGGCGTTTGTAACATCACGTTCGGACGCCATTAACTCTTTATCTTTATTTGTATAAAGGCGTTTGTAACATCACGATCGGACGCCATTAACTCTTTATCTTTATTTGTATAAAGGCATTTGTAACATCACGATCGGACGCCATTAACTCTTTATCTTTATTTGTATAAAGGCGTTTGTAACATTACGATCAGACGCCATTAACTCTTTATCTTTATTTGTATAAAGGCGTTTGTAACATCACGATCGGACGCCATTAACTCTTTATCTTTATTTGTATAAAGGGGTTTGTAACATCACGATCGGACGCCATTAACTCTTTATCTTTATTTGTATAAAGGCGTTTGTAACATCACGATCGGACGCCATTAACTCTTTATCTTTATTTGTATAAAGGGGTTTGTAACATCACGATCGGACGCCATTAACTCTTTATCTTTATTTGTATAAAGGGGTTTGTAACATCACGATCGGACGCCATTAACTCTTTATCTTTATTTGTATAAAGGGGTTCGTAACATCACGATCGGACGCCATTAACTCTTTATCTTTATTTGTATAAAGGCGTTTGTAACATCACGATCGGACGCCATTAACTCTTTATTTTTATTTGTATAAAGGCGTTCGTAACATTACGATCATAGGTCATTAACTCTTTATCTCTATATCTATAATTATAGGTGTTTAACTCACTACAGGAAAAGTTCTTACTATTCACTATCTCGACGACCCTATTGAACATAAAGATGAGGAATCTTCTCTTGACAGCTATCTTACCGCGCCATCTTACTATTTTCCCGGTTAAGTAACTTTATTGCCGTGAACGCCAGTAAAGCAATTACCAGTGTTATTTTATATTGGACCAAACAAAACGTTATGATTCGTCTTTTAAAAATTTACCTCAAGTTCTCTAACGTCACTATTCAACATTTCAGTAAACAAAAAGTGAATAAGATTTTATATATATATATATATATATATATATATATATATGTATTAAATATGGTGATATGTTTTCTTGTAATATAGTTAATAAATTAAAAATATTTCAAAAACAAGAATACTTGTAATGAATATATTTATTCGCCGATAAAATAGTATCAGCATCTTCAGGAAAATAATTATCTAATAAAATCTTATTTTGTTAGATAATAAAATTTTGTTAGATAATTATTTTCCTGACGATGCTGATACTATTTTATCGGCGAAAAGCTTTGAATAAACATATTCATTAAATATATTCTTGTTTTTGAAATATTTTTAATTTATTATACATATATATATATATATATATATATATATATATATATATATATATAGAGAGAGAGAGAGAGAGAGAGAGAGAGAGAGAGAGAGAGATATTTTTCTATATAATATTACTATATTATTTATGGATATATTTTTAGGTTTGACTTGTAGATTGTTTAAAATTTCGCATTTAAACTATAAATTCCACGTATGCACAATTTGTTTCGACTGTAAATAATGTTGGAATATCGATTCCAATAATAAATCGGTTATATCGATAATAATTTGATGCAAATACTAATTCCGACCGCCCACGTATTTCTTCCTAATCAAACGTCTCACTGCTAAAGAAACCCTACAGATCCGACGCCAAAATACATTTTCCGCTAACTCTATAATGTATGCACATTGGACATGAAAAGAAACTGGGCGGGATGATTGGATCCCTCGCCGAGGAAAGCGGCGAAATGTGAAAATGAGTTTCCCTCGTCCCGCGTTGGCGGCTTAACTGATCGCTTGCTTTAGCACTTCGTTGTTTGCTTTGCAATTTTTCTTTCCTCCTTGAAGTCTCTTTTGTGCGATAAACTTCGTCGCGGATTTATAAGGGATTTGTTTTGTTTTTAAAACGTGTGTGTGCGCAGACTCGTGGTTGTTTGGGACTTACAAACTAAAAGGTTATTTACGTTGAAATGTTATTGTGATGGAAAGAGTTAGAGAGAGAGACTTAGACAGAAAGTTAGAATGAGTTACAGTTAGAAGGAGGGAGAATGAGAAAGGGAAAGAGATAGAGAGAGAGAATGAGAAAAGAAAGGGAAAGAGATTGAGAGAAACTTAGACAAAAAGATAGAATGAGTTATAGTTAGAAGGAGGAAGAATGAGACAGGGAAAAAGATAGAGAGCGAGAAAGAGAAAGGGAAAGAGATAGAGAGAAACTTAGACAGAAAGATAGAATGAGTTATAGTTAGAAGGAGGGAGAATGAGAAAGGGAAAGAGATAGAGAGAGAGAATGAGGAAAGAAAGGGAAAGAGATTGAGAGAAACTTAGACAAAAAGATAGAATGAGTTATAGTTAGAAGGAGGGAGAATGAGACAGGGAAAAAGATAGAGAGCGAAAAAGAGAAAGGGAAAGAGATAGAGAGAAACTTAGACAGAAAGATAGAATGAGTTATAGTTAGAAGGAGGGAGAATGAGAAAGGGAAAGAGATAGAGAGGGAGAAAGAGGAAAGAAAGGGAAAGAGATTGAGAGGAACTTAGACAGAAAGATAGAATGAGTTATAGTTAGAAGGAGGGAGAATGAGAAAGGGAAAGAGATAGAGAGAGAGAAAGAGGAAAAAGAAAGGGAAAGAGATTGAGAGCGACTTAGACAGAAAGATAGAATGAGTTATAGTTAGAAGGAGGAGAATGATAAAGAGAAAGAGATAGAGAGAGAGAAAGAGGAAAGAGGAAGGGAAAGAGATTGAGAGAGACTTAGACAGAAAGATAGAATGAGTTATAGTTAGAAGGAGGGAGAATGAGAAAGGGAAAGAGATAGAGAGAGAGAAAGAGGAAAGAAAGGGAAAGAGATTGAGAGAGACTTAGACAGAAAGATAGAATGAGTTATATTTAGAAGGAGGGAGAATGAGAAAGGGAAAAAGATAGAGAGCGAGAAAGAGAAAGGGAAAGAGATAGAGAGAGACTTAGACAAAAAGATAGAATGAGTTATAGTTAGAAGGAGGGAGAATGAGAAAGGGAAAGAGATAGAGAGAGAGAAAGAGGAAAGAAAGGGAAAGAGATTGAGAGAGACTTAGACAGAAAGATAGAATGAGTTATAGTTAGAAGGAGGGAGAATGAGAAAGGGAAAGAGATAGAGAGAGAGAAAGAGGAAAGAGCAAGGGAAAGAGATTGAGAGA
>JBAIZL010000101.1:22500-142500 GCA_036971475.1 Prosapia bicincta
TATATATATATATATATATATATTCTTGATATTTTACGTTATCCATTGTTTTTCCGTTGCACTGATTTTATGAAGTTAATATATTACTATTGTAAGTAATTTTGTCCACCATCAAGTGCAATAATTTTACCTTGAGTGATTCGACAATGGTCAAGTGACCGAAAGGTGCCTCATCACTCAAGGTAAAATTATTGCACTTAATGGTGGACAAAATAACTTACAATAGTAATATATTAACTTCATATATATATATATATATATATATATATATATATATATATATATATATATATATATCAAAAACAACTAAAGTTATTCAAATACATGAATTATTTATTTATTTTTTATTCAAACCTTTTCGATGATAAACAGTACCAACATAATCAGGATTGAATAATACAATAATGCACGATGTATTATTCATTCCTGATGATGTTGGTACTGTGAATCAACGAAAAGTTTTTAATGTAAATAAATAAATAATTCTTGTATTCGAATAACCTTAGTTATTTTTTATTATTAAACGAGAAAACATATTTTGAAAAAAAAGATATATATATATATAAATATCGCAATATGTATTCTTGTGAATTAATAAAGAACTAAGTCAAAATACAAATACAAGAATTATATTTGAATTTACAATTCTACTAATTGTAAATTCAATTATAATTCTTGTATTTGTATTTTGACTTAGTTCTTTATATATATATATATATATATATATATATATATATATATATATATATATATATATATATATATATATATTATAACATAACGTATGAGGCTTTAGAAGAAATTTAGTTAGTAGCTAAAACAATTATCTGTAGGATTAGCAAAGAAAGACACAAATAGTTTTGTAAAGTGCCGACAAAGCAGGAACCATCCATAATCCTTTTCCGGGAAAGCTATAAACTGTGTGCCGGCAACCATAGACAATAGAGAGGGTCCAAAGTTGTTAAGACGGGAAATTCCACTGACCTATAACCTGGGAATATAACGCGGTACCGATAGATGGGCTAATTGTGGAAACTGTGGGAAACTACAAAGAACATATTGGTAGAGTTAGGATTAGGGATTTCCATAAACACTAAATGATCAGGAGAGGTTTTTAAGTTTTAAGTGAGCTTCAGAAGAAGGCAGACGGATTGGTGGAGACAAAAATGGCAGTGTTGTAAAATGAGTAAATTATTAAATTAAGTAAAGAGTTTTGTGTTATAAGTAAATTTTAAAAAGTGCGACGTAAAAGTTTTTTTAAAGAAATAAAAAAGTAAGTTTTTTTGTGTCAAGTGTAAGCGCAAAAGGTAACAAAGGCCAAGATTTCAGGAGCTCTACAAAACTATAAGTATTATTTGGATGTAAGTGTAGCCAACAGACATCTATATTTTAGTAAAGTTCAGAACAATTTTAATTTCATTACAATTTATAAAAAATAATCTAGTTTCACCATTTCTAGTTTAAGAAGCAAAGTTCCGAGCGCAAAATAGCGACCCGAGGGCAACTACAAAATTTTAATACTGAATTTATTAACTTTGTTATGTTATTTTATTAGAATTTTAAAGCCTCAGAAGTCCACCTTTTATCATTGTAATATTAGTTAAGATATCAATCCTGTCACTGCAAAATATTAATATAAATTTGGAATAATGTGTAGAGTTAATTGAAGAGAATAAATGCAAGTGATGTTTAAAATTTATAAGATTGTTAATTCTTTATAAGCCTGAAGGTGTGGCATTAGATAGGTAAGGTAAATAAATAACATTAAAAATATAATTATAATTATAACAAAAGTTAAGTTATAATATATATACGTTTTTATGTTTAATAATTTTAAATATATATATATATATATATATATATATATATATATATATATACTGTATATAATTAAAATTTTCAATCCTGAATAAAATGTTTTTTATTCATCCACTTTAGTTTCAATGCATTTTGTAAACATCTATTGGATGACACATGATGTTAATAAAGTCTTTTCAAATATTAATACGTTAATTAAATTTATTGAATTAATTTTATTTTTATATGGGATAAAAACTTTCAAAATATGGGCAGGGAATGTAATATAGTTATTTTGTCCTATTTGGCTTAAAGTAAGTGATAACATATGATTTCATTAAGCAGATGATTTAATGTTATGGGTTATGTGGTGGAACAGGTGTTTTAACTCATAGGTTTTGTTACTTTATTTATATTAATTATATTAATTTTTAATTATATAATAAAAATTAAAAATTTTCCAAGCCGAACTAACTAGGAATTGAATTTAAAAAATATTTTGTTTATGTTACTGGTTTTTGTATGAAAATCGTACTGAGATGAAATGTTTTCGTTCGTACAAAGCGATCTTTGTTAGTTTCTATTTTGGCCGCTAGGAAGAGTGTTGAAATAGGCGGCAAGTGTTCTATTATGTGGTCGCGTGTATGTAGTTTGTATTGGCTTTGATCATTTAATATGTTTTTGTTTTGTGTTTTTATATATTTTTAAATTTCGTAATGTTCTTGTTTGTAGAGATGCGTTTTTCTTTTGTTATTTAGGATAATTCCATGTATTAGTTTATGTACGTCCTTTTTCTGATATGTAGTGTGTTTGGTTAACGTATATAGTGAACCCGTGTCATATTTAGTAGAGTGTACGTGTTCTTTGAATCTCTATTGAAAGTTGCAACCTGTGTGTACAATTTGTTGATCTGTGTAGTTTAGTTTCTGTTTAGCTTGTGCTTGCAGTTTATCTTTTCTGTTTTGTTTTTAGTTGTAAATACTATCCTGTAACCTGTTTTTTTTTTGTATTTTTTTAAAGAAATGTTGAGGTACAGATTCCCGTTATAGTGGAACCCCTCAAATGCGAACTAATTGGGGCTGTTGCCTGTTCGGATTTGGAAAAGTTCGGATTTCGGATTTGCTGTGTATTTTGTATTTGACAGAAGTGAGTTTTTTCATTAACGAACAATATTAGAGCATTTATTTCATATTTCTGTATCAAAAATTGAAAATTTTGCAGTGCTGCAAGTGAAAAGTCTTTGGAGCAACGCCAACACGTGAAAGATTCTAAGCATGAAAATGACAGGACTGTAATTTTATGGTTTACACGAGAGAGCCAGTTAGGAGTTCCTATTAGTGCCCCATTAATACAAGAAAAGGCATTACAGTTAAACAAATTAATAAACGGTGATTTGGAATTTACTGCTAGTAATAGATGGTTGGATAGATGGAAGAGAAGGCACGGAATAGACAACTAACGGTTAGCGGGGAGAAGTTATCAGCTGATAATCTTGCTGCAAAAGAATATTAAGACGAATTCACAGATTTGATTTCGTCTGAAAATGACTCACCCATCTGAAAATGAATTATGAAGCCCTCACTACACAGTAGTACAGTATAAACCTTCGTATTATATCATGTTTTACAGTGTCGATTCCAATATATTACACATCTCAGTCCTGTTTTACGTAAGTAGCAAACTCTCCGTAGCATTAAATTTTAGGTACTTTTAAAATTTGATTTTCTTGAAATCATGTTCGGATTTCGCGGGGTTTGGATTTGAGGGGTTCTATTGTATTTCCAATGGCATTGTGTCACTATGTCTTTCTTTTCCTCAACCACGTGCTTAGGTTCCAAAAAGAAAGTAGGGTTACTTAGGTAAGCTATCCTTCTTGCGCTTTGGTCCTCCAGTGTGTAGCGATCCAGGAAGTTCTATTGCTCTTCCCTTAGTACAACCCATTTCATATAGGGAATAATCTCTGATTTTGTTTATCGCTTTAAATCACCAAAAAACTGTTCTTTGAAATTTCTAACTTGAAATTTTAGTTATCGCTTAATACAGTTCTTTCAAAAGTCAAGAAATTAATGCGGACGCTCACGCCAGTCTCGGTTTATGACCAATGAACTTATTCGATTCGTTCTATTAGTTCACACTCTAATATTTTATACAAATTTGGAACGGTTTTTTTTTAAATCTTGGTAGCGGGATTAAACTGCCCCAAGCACTGCTACCGTAAGGTATATTGTACGTACCTCTCTGATCTAGTCAAATAGCCCCTTCCCTCTTACCAGGTTTAGGAGGTTCCTGACTAGTGTTTTACCTTCAGCATCCACCAGAGCTGTACCATCACCAAAGAGGTTGACGCGCCTCTCGGCAAGTGTTTCACATCTGTAAATGATGTGTGAGGCGGTCTCCAGTTCTTGCCCGCATAATCTGCACACTGGTTCATCTTTGTAGATACCCATTTTATGTTTCCTTAGTCCACAGTGTCCCGTGGGTAGACCTGTGGCTATCCTCAATTCCTGCCTAGACAGATAGACGAGACTCTCCTGCAGCCCCAAGGAAGGTTTCCTAAGGGTTAGCTTACTGTGTCTCATCCCTTCAGCCCTGATCCAGTGCTCACAGTGTCTTTCAGCCATCCACCTTCGCACTGCAATCTTGACCATGGATTTGGAAATACCTACCGCCGGCTCCGGTCCAATCAGGGGAGTCGAAGACCCCTCTCTGACCAGCGAATCTGCGGCTTCATTTCCAAATATTACCCTATGCCCTGGCACCCAACCTATTTTTTCAACCGCCAATAAATTTTTTAAAACTTATAGTGGATATGACCCTCGATGCTAATACAGTTTCTTTTTAAATATTAATCCATTAAGTAAGTTTAATAATGACGTTATTGTAGTTTTATATGGGAGAATAAGTTTTCACAAAAGGGGCAAGGTATGCAATATAGTTATTTCGTCCTATATAGGTTAAAATAAGTGATAACATGATTTCATAAAACGGCTGATATTTTGTTATAGATTATGTGGTAGAACAGCTGCTTATTCGTAGGATATTTTACTTTATTTATATTATTTGTAATTATTTAATAAAAAGTAACTAAATAAAATTTTTGTTTATTGACCTAAGTAGGAATTGCCTTTTAAGCCTTTTTGCTTATATTACTTCTGTTCGCTTTCCCCTAATAAACTTTCAATTGGTAAATTAGTTCTTTAAGGCTTTTGAATGACAAGGTCATCATAAGTACTATAGCTACTATATCTAAAATATTATTGTGGAGGTATAGTTTAGATATTCTATTACCTAAACACACAGACGATGACAGCGTTGCAAAAATAAATTTTTACTTCTGAATTATTTACTTCTGTTATTATTTATTACCTAAGTTCACAAGCGAAGCTCAAAAGTTTGTTATTAAACTCGCTTTGTTTGCTTTCGGTTGAAAAAAAGATGAAAGGCCAAATGAATGAATTTATAAGTAGGAGTGAGCGGAACATAAATCAGTTAAGGGTTGATGTAGGAGGGGTGGTTTACGACCAGTAGCTCTCTCCAACCCCACACTTGTATAGATGATACACTCACCTGTATATTCTAATTGTATACACTCACTGTGTATTCTGCTTAAGGTATTGCAACTGCGTTGTATTAAAATAATACTGTATTTAGATAGTTTTAGTAGGTGGAGTTTAAGAACGATTGTTTGGGTTTTATTTTGTGTTTTGTCACCTTTGATAATAAACTTATTCTGCGTTTAGTATTAATCTATATTGACTCTTTGTAAATAAAAACTTTATTTCTAAAATTTCAGGTTTATATTTAATTTTTTTTTTTTTTTTTTTTGAGAACCGGGTAGGTATTATTGTAGTTAAACACACACGTTTACTTGGGAATTTATCACTTTTTAAATAATCTTTAAATAGTTGTGAGACTATTTAAGACTAGACACGGATACTTGAAAATTATTTCTGATTTCACACATCTTCTTGTTACTCAAACAAGTAATATAAACAAAAAATTGTCTAAAATCAATTCGTACTTGGGTCAACAGAGAAAAATGTCTTTTTAGTTACTTTTTTTATTAGTTACAATTAATATAAACAAAGTAACATAACCTACGCGTGAAAACAGCTGTTCTACCACATAACCTATAATATAAAATCAGCTGCTTTGTGAAATCATATGTTACACTTATTTTATAAGCCAAATGGTACGAAACAACTATATTACATACCTTGCCCCTTTTGTGAAAAATTATTCTCCTACATAAAACTAAAATTAATTCATTACATTTAATTAATGAATCAATATTTGAAAAAAACTCTATTAACATCAAATGTGATCCACTACAAGTTTAAAAAAAAATGTATATGAACATTATTTAATGAATAAAAAGTATTTTATTCAAATACGTGAATGAAAATTTGAACAAGATATATATAGAGAGAGTGTGAACTAACAGAAGGAATTGAAAACAATAGTTTCCTAGCTCTGCCCATATTGTCATCATTTTTTGGTTACAAAGTACCAGATGTTAGTCCCTACTTCTGACCGTTAGCTCGTTTCTTTTGTCTTTTGCACGTTTTACTCAGCCCTTTCTTTACGACATGTTGCAAAGACTTATTTCATACTAAATATTTACATCTTTTACTTTCTATTCTAGCTTACAATTAAATGTTTTCATTGTCCATAAGGCATCTTACAATTTTACTTAGAGTGACTGGAAGTGGTTGCAATAATCGTGATTATCAAGTATTGTTTTATATCGATTATTATTACTTTGTTTAAAGTGAGAACTTGTATCACACACGTCACGATAACGTATGGTTAGAAACTGATTAGAATCAAGCTGATGTCTTTAATCAGCTGATTCCAACAATTCTAACAAATCTAACCTATAACCGCATTCATCGTCGCTGCGCAAAATGTAAATCTTTATATTTTTTATAAATGAATTCGCATAATTATTCAAGTATTCGAAAGCAGCAGATATTTAGGCAATGCATAAATCACGTTTACGCAAGTAGTTTCTGACTTGAGTTTGACATCTTCATTCTGGGACAAGATTAATGACATAAGTGCCCAAAGACAGGTTTAGCCAAGGTGGTGTCCATCGGCTTTATAATTAATACAATAATGCTAATTATGTTTTACAACTTTGAAATTAAAGGCGTCACATCTCCATCGTATAGCCTTGCTATGTAACCAGTTACTTGCGTTTCAGTTACTTGTGTCATCATCAGTGAGTTTACTATACAATCACAACTGCAAATGCAACTACAACATTTTGGAGACTGTGTAGTGGGCTCGCTGATGATGACATAAATAACTGAAACGCGAGTGAAGAACGCTCATGATTGTGTCAGTTTTTGTATCAAAGTTTATTAATCAAATTAAGTCACAAACTAGATCAAATAGTACGATTGGTACTACTGCTAACAAAAAGGCGTAACTTTAAATGTTTGATTCTGTAGTTCTATAGGCCATGTTCCTAAGCTTTTTCGGAGAATAGTTTAACCGATTCTCCAATTCTATTACACTTTACACACATACTTTACACTTTACAAATTTTGGCATACAATATTTTGTAGTAGCCTACTATTTTAGCTTTTGTCTACATTCCATATTCCTAAATATTGCGTTAAGCCTAAGCATTTCATACAACTTGAAGTGGTTATACGCGACTGTCTTGCAGCCAAGAAAAAATATGTCTTTCAGATACGAACGTCTGTGACGTTTAAAAGACGTTGTGTAAAGGTATATTCTGTCAGAGAGAATGCAATGCCCTGAAGATACCTGTGCGTACGCAAAGGATATGTGCATGTCTACCTACGTAACTGTACAGTGATAATACCCTAAGGTTGTACACATTCAAAGCTTTGTTCCGCAGAATTTAACTCAGCACAGAAGAGAAAACTGGCTGACATAAGTATTGTATTTTAAATGGCTTTTATACACGATTTAATTTATATTTTTACGCGATTATTCAGTTTAGAGGGTTGGGAATGAAAACCATACCACAGGAATGTTTTACAGGGTAGTTCCTAACTATGTTAAGAGTTTCCCTCATTTTATTAATTGGATTTGTTTCTGTTCTGTGCAAATTTTTTATAAAATCAGATTTTTTAAATAACTTTACTATCCCCGAAATGTAGAAAAACCTAGATCTGGGATCTTAAATCATTTTTATTTAATCCAGTAAAAATAAATCTATACGTACAAGATACATTTTGACCAATAGTAGAACGTTTCCTAATAGAATGAACCAATGATGGAGGAGAAACAAATTAAGTCGTTTAAACTTTTTCACCATTGGGATCATGCCATAAGTGTAAGAAAAACGTTAATTCAATTGAAGGTGTTGCTGATTTGAATTCGGAAAGCACTACGTTTTATATTCTTATATTTTATATTTTTTCTTAAACTCGTGAAACTGTTTTATGATCAACTTAATTAAACATTTTACAGTTTCTTTTGCAAATTATTATTTTAGGCATTATAGTAATCAAACAGTTCGATTTGCTAAAATTCTCTGATCTGAATTAATGTTATCACAAAGTTTTTATTTAATTGTAAAAACTATGTTTATACGACACCCTGTACATACATAAATAAATAAATATATATATATATATTGGCCTAAATATATATATATATATATATATATATATATATATATATATATATATATATATATATATACATAATTATAATTTAAAGCCTGTTAATAACTATTAATGTTTTCCTTTCCAACAGATCGTTTTTATTAAACCAATATATAACGTAGCTTACAATTTATAAAATTCATAACATTACATTAACCATAATAGAAATCAACAATACAAAACTCTTAATAAATATTCTTTTTTTTCGGTAAGAATTTTTGCAAAAGATTCGAAACGTTGAGTGTTGAAAAAGCATGAATTAATTGTCTGTGATTGTCATTATTTTAATGATTATAATATATATATATATATATATATATATATATATATATATATATATATATATATATATATATATATATATATGTATGTATGTATATACACACTCACACACACACACACAAACGCGTTTCTTCTATCATTTTCATTTAATCTTTTCGTTTTAAAAACGTATTAGGTTATTTTGCTTTAAGAAATTCTTCACACATGGATATAACCCAACATATATTGAAAAAAAATTTTCTCAAAATTTAATTTCTGTTCCTTAGTTCTATCTATTATCGGTAATCCTGCTAATGCTCCTTACAAGGGCTTGCAAAAGGGTAGTTACTTATTACACCCATAGAGAGTAGGTCTAATTCAGGTATAGAAGTACTCATGTGTGTAGAGTTTGTTGCTTTATGGCCTGCTCAATCCTTTATTATTTATCCTTTAGGATATATATTTACAACTCTTTCCTTGTATTTGAATAACTTATGTTGTTTTAATATATATATATATATATATATATATATATATATATATATATATATATATATATATATATATATATATAATAGATTTGAAATATTTAACTGTTGCGAGTATTCTTTATGTCTATGTTGTCTCTGGTGTCCTTTAAAGCGACAGGCCGATCGGAAATCGTACCAGCAGTCACTAGCTAAACAACGGAGAAAATATTTTGGTTCGACTCTCGCAATAAGACTCTTACTGAAGAGTAACTTAAGAAGTTAAGTTGATTATTTTTACTTTAAAAGGGACCGGAAAGTTCATGTTTGTCACAATCGGTCCGCTGCTAGGTTCTGATCTCCCTCGGCAATCATTCAAACTATTAGCTATCATTCGTTTACAGTTATCGAGGTTTGGCGGTAATCTTTAAAAAAAACGTTCCAATTCATAAAAAAAGCACCATGTAACAATTTTTTAGATCACTGTAATAAAATATATCTATTTTAAATCTTAACTACAAAGGGTCGGGTTAGGATAATGTTGGTTCTAAAAATACCTTACTAACGGTATTATTGAAATCGCGTTATTCTTGGGAAGATGTGGCATATATATATATACATATATATATATATATATATATATATATATATATATATATATATATATATCACTTGGTTTTAATAAAAATGTGTGAGTAATTAGATTAATGTGTTTTTTTTTATACATTAAGTTCCATTGTTTAGTATTGTATGAGTAGTAATGGGTTAAACAAGATTAAAATTTTAATATTTTAGCTGTTTAAACTTTTAGGTAGCAATGCCTTCACGTCCACCTACCCTCCTACAGACATTCATAAGGGCGCCCATGTATGGACCACTAATGAATCCCGCAATTAAAGTTCGAACTGAAAAAATGTTCTGTCAGTAACGTACTTGTGCATAAAGTATGGAGTTTATGTCGCGTAAAGCAAATTATGACTCCGGAGGGCAACAGGTTTATGGAAGAGTGCTCGCAGCGAGTACAAAAATAAATATTTATCTACTCCTGTGCTTGCCTCTGTGGTATTTGTCGTTGAAGTGTTTTATAGTCATTTGTGGTTTAATGAAAATCTAGTGAAATGTACTCTGTTTGTACAAGGAGGTGTATTAATTGTTGTAGAAAACAATTGGTTTAGTGAGAGTTAATGAGAATCTAGTGAGATGTACTCTGTTTGTACAAGGAGGCGTATTAATTATTGTAGAAAACAATTGGTTTAGTGAGAGTTAATGAGAATCTAGTGAGATGTACTCTGTTTGTACAAGGAGGCGTATTAATTGTTGTAGAAAACAATTGGTTTAGTGAGAGTTAATGAGAATCTAGTGAGATGTACTCTGTTTGTACAAGGAGGCGTATTAATTGTTGTAGAAAACAATTGGTTTAGTGAGAGTTGATGAGAATCTAGTGAAATGTACTCTGTTTGTCCAAGGAGGTGTATTAATTGTTGTAAAAAACAATTAGTTTAGTGAGAGTTAATGAGAATCTAGTGAAATGTACTCTGTTTGTCCAAGGAGGTGTATTAATTGTTGTAGAAAACAATTGGTTTAGTGAGAGTTAATGAGAATCTAGTGAGATCTACTCTGTTTGTCCAAGGAGGTGTATTAATTGTTGTAAAAACAATTGGTTTAGTGAGAGTTAATGAGAATCTAGTGAAATGTACTCTGTTTGTACAAGGAGGCGTATTAATTGTTGTAGAAAACAATTGGTTTAGTGAGAGCTAATGAGAATCTAGTGAAATGTACTCTGTTTGTACAAGGAGGCGTATTAATTGTTGTAGAAAACAATTGGTTTAGTGAGAGTTAATGAGAATCTAGTGAGATGTACTCTGTTTGTACAAGGAGGCGTATTAATTGTTGTAGAAAACAATTGGTTTAGTGAGAGTTAATGAGAATCTAGTGAGATGTACTCTGTTTGTCCAAGGAGGTGTATTAATTGTTGTAGAAAACAATTGGTTTAGTGAGAGTTAATGAGAATCTAGTGAGATCTACTCTGTTTGTCCAAGGAGGTGTATTAATTGTTGTAAAAAGCAATTGGTTTAGTGAGAGTTAATGAGAATCTAGTGAGATCTACTCTGTTTTTCCAAGGAGGTGTATTAATTGTTGTAGAAAACAATTGGTTTAGTGAGAGTTAATGAGAATCTAGTGAGATGTACTCTGTTTGTACAAGGAGGTGTATTAATTGTTGTAGAAAACAATTGGTTTAGTGAGAGTTAATGAGAATCTAGTGAGATCTACTCTGTTTGTCCAAGGAGGTGTATTAATTGTTGTAGAAAACAATTGGTTTAGTGAGAGTAATTGAGAATCTAGTGAGATCTACTCTGTTTGTCCAAGGAGGTGTATTAATTGTTGTAAAAAACAATTGGTTTAGTGAGAGTTAATGAGAATCTAGTGAGATCTACTCTGTTTTTCCAAGGAGGTGTATTAATTGTTGTAGAAAACAATTGGTTTAGTGAGAGTTAATGAGAATCTAGTGAAATGTACTCTGTTTGTACAAGGAGGCGTATTAATTGTTGTAGAAAACAATTGGTTTAGTGAGAGTTAATGAGAATCTAGTGAGATCTACTCTGTTTGTCCAAGGAGGTGTATTAATTGTTGTAGAAAACAATTGGTTTAGTGAGAGTTAATGAGAATCTAGTGAGATCTACTCTGTTTGTCCAAGGAGGTGTATTAATTGTTGTAGAAAACAATTGGTTTAGTGAGAGTTAATGAGAATCTAGTGAAATGTACTCTGTTTGTACAAGGAGGCGTATTAATTGTTGTAGAAAACAATTGGTTTAGTGAGAGTTAATGAGAATCTAGTGAGATGTACTCTGTTTGTACAAGGAGGCGTATTAATTGTTGTAGAAAACAATTGGTTTAGTGAGAGTTGATGAGAATCTAGTGAAATGTACTCTGTTTGTACAAGGAGGCGTATTAATTGTTGTAGAAAACAATTGGTTTAGTGAGAGTTAATGAGAATCTAGTGAAATGTACTCTGTTTGTACAAGGAAGCGTATTAATTGTTGTAGAAAACAATTGGTTTAGTGAGAGTTAATGAGAATCTAGTGAGATCTACTCTGTTTGTCCAAGGAGGTGTATTAATTGTTGTAAAAAACAATTGGTTTAGTGAGAGTTAATGAGAATCTAGTGAGATCTACTCTGTTTGTCCAAGGAGGTGTATTAATTGTTGTAGAAAACAATTGGTTTAGTGAGAGTTAATGAGAATCTAGTGAAATGTACTCTGTTTGTACAAGGAGGCGTATTAATTGTTGTAGAAAACAATTGGTTTAGTGAGAGTTAATGAGAATCTAGTGAGATGTACTCTGTTTGTACAAGGAGGCGTATTAATTGTTGTAGAAAACAATTGGTTTAGTGAGAGTTAATGAGAATCTAGTGAGATGTACTCTGTACAAGGAGGTGTATTAATTGTTGTAGATAACAATTGTTTTAGTGAGAGTTAATGAGAATCTAATGAGATGTACTCTGTACAAGGAGGTGTATTAATTGTTGTAGAAAACAATTGGTTTAGTGAGAGTTAATGAGAATCTAGTGAGATGTACTCTGTACAAGGAGGTGTATTAATTGTTGTAGAAAACAATTGGTTTAGTGAGAGTTAATGAGAATCTAGTGAGATCTACTCTGTACAAGGAGGTGTATTAAATGTTGTAGATAACAATTGTTTTAGTGAGAGTTAATGAGAATCTAATGAGATGTACTCTGTACAAGGAGGTGTATTAATTGTTGTAGAAAACAATTGGTTTAGTGAGAGTTAATGAGAATCTAATGAGATGTACTCTGTACAAGGAGGCGTATTAATTGTTGTAGATAACAATTGTTTTAGTGAGAGTTAATGAGAATCTAATGAGATGTACTCTGTACAAGGAGGTGTATTAATTGTTGTAGAAAACAATTGGTTTAGTGAGAGTTAATGAGAATCTAGTTAGATCTACTCTGTACAAGGAGGTGTATTAAATGTTGTAGAAAACAATTGTTTTAGTGAGAGTTAATGAGAATCTAATGAGATGTACTCTGTACAAGGAGGTGTATTAAATGTTGTAGAAAACAATTGGTTTAGTGAGAGTTAATGAGAATCTAGTTAGATCTACTCTGTACAAGGAGGTGTATTAAATGTTGTAGATAACAATTGTTTTAGTGAGAGTTAATGAGAATCTAATGAGATGTACTCTGTACAAGGAGGTGTATTAATTGTTGTAGAAAACAATTGGTTTAGTGAGAGTTAATGAGAATCTAATGAGATGTACTCTGTACAAGGAGGTGTATTAATTGTTGTAGAAAACAATTGGTTTAGTGAGAGTTAATGAGAATCTAGTGAGATCTACTCTGTACAAGGAGGTGTATTAAATGTTGTAGATAACAATTGGTTAAGTGAGAGTTAATGAGAATCTAGTGAGATGTACTCTGTACAAGGAGGTGTATTAATTGTTGTAGAAAACAATTGGTTTAGTGAGAGTTAATGAGAATCTAATGAGATGTACTCTGTACAAGGAGGTGTATTAATTGTTGTAGAAAACAATTGGTTTAGTGAGAGTTAATGAGAATCTAGTGAGATCTACTCTGTACTAGGAGGTGTATTAAATGTTGTAGATAACAATTGGTTAAGTGAGAGTTAATGAGAATCTAGTGAGATGTACTCTGTACAAGGAGGTTTATTAATTGTTGTAGAAAACAATTGGTTTAGTGAGAGTTAATGAGAATCTAGTGAGATGTACTCTGTACAAGGAGGTGTATTAATTGTTGTAGAAAACAATTGGTTTAGTGAGAGTTAATGAGAATCTAGTGAGATGTACTCTGTACAAGGAGGTGTATTAAATGTTGTAGATAACTATTGGTTTAGTGAGAGTTAATGAGAATCTAGTGAGATGTACTCTGTACAAGGAGGTGTATTAATTGTTGTAGAAAACAATAGGTTTAGTGAGAGTTAATGAGAATCTAGTGAGATGTACTCTGTACAAGGAGGTGTATTAATTGTTGTAGAAAACAATAGGTTTAGTGAGAGTTAATGAGAATCTAGTGAGATGTACTCTGTACAAGGAGGTGTATTAATTGTTGTAGAAAACAATTGGTTTAGTGAGAGTTAATGAGAATCTAGTAAGATGTACTCTGTACAAGGAGGTGTATTAAATGTTGTAGATAACAATTGGTTTAGTGAGAGTTAATGAGAATCTAGTGAGATGTACTCTGTACAAGGAGGCGTATTAATTGTTGTAGAAAACAATAGGTTTAGTGAGAGTTAATGAGCATCTAGTGAGATGTACTCTGTACAAGGAGGTGTTTTAATTGTTGTAGAAAACAATAGGTTTAATGAGAGTTAATGAGAATCTAGTGAGATGTACTCTGTACAAGGAGGTGTATTAATTGTTGTAGAAAACAATAGGTTTAGTGAGAGTTAATGAGAATCTAGTGAGATCTACTCTGTTTGTACAAGGAGGTGTATTAATTGTTGTAGAAAACAATAGGTTTAGTGAGAGTTAATGAGAATCTAGTGAGATGTACTCTGTTTGTACAAAGAGGCGTATTAATTGTTGTAGAAAACAATAGGTTTAGTGAGAGTTAATGAGAATCTAGTGAGATGTACTCTGTACAAGGAGGCGTATTAATTAATTGTTGTAGAAAACAATAGGTTTAGTGAGAGTTAATGAGAATCTAGTGAGATGTACTCTGTACAAGGAGATGTATTAATTGTTGTAGAAAACAATAGGTTTAGTGAGAGTTAATGAGAATCTAGTGAGATGTACTCTGTACAAGGAGGTGTATTAATTGTTGTAGAAAACAATAGGTTTAGTGAGAGTTAATGAGAATCTAGTGAGATGTACTCTGTACAAGGAGGTGTATTAATTGTTGTAGAAAACAATAGGTTTAGTGAGAGTTAATGAGAATCTAGTGAGATGTACTCTGTACAAGGAGGTGTATTAATTGTTGTAGAAAACAATAGGTTTAGTGAGAGTTAATGAGAATCTAGTGAGATGTACTCTGTACAAGGAGGTGTATTAATTGTTGTAGAAAACAATAGGTTTAGTGAGAGTTAATGAGAATCTAGTGAGATGTACTCTGTACAAGGAGGTGTATTAATTGTTGTAGAAAACAATAGGTTTAGTGAGAGTTAATGAGAATCTAGTGAGATGTACTCTGTTTGTACAAGGAGGCGTATTAATTGTTTTAGAAAAGAATAGGTTTAGTGAGAGTTAATGAGAATCTAGTGAGATGTACTCTGTTTGTACAAGGAGGCGTATTAATTGTTGTAGAAAACAATAGGTTTAGTGAGAGTTAATAAGAATCTAGTGAGATGTACTCTGTTTGTACAAGGAGGCGTATTAATTGTTGTAGAAAACAATAGGTTTAGTGAGAGTTAATGAGAATCTAGTGAGATGTACTCTGTTTGTCCAAGGAGATGTATTAATTGTTGTAGAAAACAATAGGTTTAGTGAGAGTTAATGAGAATCTAGTGAGATCTACTCTGTTTGTCCAGGGAGATGTATTAATTGTTGTAGAAAACAATAGGTTTAGTGAGAGTTAATGAGAATCTAGTGAGATGTACTCTGTACAAGGAGGCGTATTAATTGTTGTAGAAAACAATTGGTTTAGTGAGAGTTAATGAGAATCTAGTGAGATGTACTCTGTACAAGGAGGTGTATTAATTGTTGTAGAAAACAATTGGTTTAGTGAGAGTTAATGAGAATCTAGTGAGATCTACTCTGTTTGTCCAAGGAGATGTATTAATTGTTGTAGAAAACAATAGGTTTAGTGAGAGTTAATGAGAATCTAATGAGATGTACTCTGTACAAGGAGGCGTATTAATTGTTTTAGAAAACAATTGGTTTAGTGAGAGTTAATGAGAATCTAGTGAGATGTACTCTGTACAAGGAGGTGTATTAATTGTTGTAGAAAACAATTGGTTTAGTGAGAGTTAATGACAATCTAGTGAGATGTACTCTGTACAAGGAGGTGTATTAATTGTTGTAGAAAACAATAGGTTTAGTGAGAGTTAATGAGAATCTAGTGAGATGTACTCTGTACAAGGAGGTGTATTAATTGTTGTAGAAAACAATAGGTTTAGTGAGAGTTAATGAGAATCTTGTGAGATGTACTCTGTACAAGGAGGTGTATTAGTTGTTGTAGAAAACACTTGGTTTAGTGAGAGTTAATGAGAATCTAGTGAGATGTACTCTGTACAAGGAGGTGTATTAAATGTTGTAGATAACAATTGGTTAAGTGAGAGTTAATGAGAATCTAGTGAGATGTACTCTGTACAAGGAGGTGTATTAATTGTTGTAGTAAACAATTGGTTTAGTGAGAGTTAATGAGAATCTAATGAGATGTACTCTGTACAAGGAGGTGTATTAATTGTTGTAGAAAACAATTGGTTTAGTGAGAGTTAATGAGAATCTAGTGAGATCTACTCTGTACAAGGAGGTGTATTAAATGTTGTAGATAACAATTGGTTAAGTGAGAGTTAATGAGAATCTAGTGAGATGTACTCTGTACAAGGAGGTTTATTAATTGTTGTAGAAAACAATTGGTTTAGTGAGAGTTAATGAGAATCTAGTGAGATGTACTCTGTACAAGAAGGTGTATTAATTGTTGTAGAAAACAATAGGTTTAGTGAGAGTTAATGAGAATCTAGTGAGATCTACTCTGTACAAGGAGGTGTATTAAATGTTGTAGATAACAATTGGTTAAGTGAGAGTTAATGAGAATCTAGTGAGATGTACTCTGTACAAGGAGGTGTATTAATTGTTGTAGAAAACAATTGGTTTAGTGAGAGTTAATGAGAATCTAATGAGATGTACTCTGTACAAGGAGGTGTATTAATTGTTGTAGAAAACAATTGGTTTAGTGAGAGTTAATGAGAATCTAGTGAGATCTTCTCTGTACAAGGAGGTGTATTAAATGTTGTAGATAACAATTGGTTAAGTGAGAGTTAATGAGAATCTAGTGAGATGTACTCTGTACAAGGAGGTTTATTAATTGTTGTAGAAAACAATTGGTTTAGTGAGAGTTAATGAGAATCTAGTGAGATGTACTCTGTACAAGGAGGTGTATTAATTGTTGTAGAAAACAATTGGTTTAGTGAGAGTTAATGAGAATCTAGTGAGATGTACTCTGTACAAGGAGGTGTATTAAATGTTGTAGATAACTATTGGTTTAGTGAGAGTTAATGAGAATCTAGTGAGATGTACTCTGTACAAGGAGGTGTATTAATTGTTGTAGAAAACAATTGGTTTAGTGAGAGTTAATGAGAATCTAGTAAGATGTACTCTGTACAAGGAGGTGTATTAAATGTTGTAGATAACAATTGGTTTAGTGAGAGTTAATGAGAATCTAGTGAGATGTACTCTGTACAAGGAGGCGTATTAATTGTTGTTGAAAACAATAGGTTTAGTGAGAGTTAATGAGCATCTAGTGAGATGTACTCTGTACAAGGAGGTGTTTTAATTGTTGTAGAAAACAATAGGTTTAATGAGAGTTAATGAGAATCTAGTGAGATGTACTCTGTACAAGGAGGTGTATTAATTGTTGTAGAAAACAATAGGTTTAGTGAGAGTTAATGAGAATCTAGTGAGATCTACTCTGTTTGTACAAGGAGGTGTATTAATTGTTGTAGAAAACAATAGGTTTAGTGAGAGTTAATGAGAATCTAGTGAGATGTACTCTGTTTGTACAAGGAGGCGTATTAATTGTTGTAGAAAACAATAGGTTTAGTGAGAGTTAATGAGAATCTAGTGAGATGTACTCTGTACAAGGAGGCGTATTAATTGTTGTAGAAAACAATAGGTTTAGTGAGAGTTAATGAGAATCTAGTGAGATGTACTCTGTACAAGGAGATGTATTAATTGTTGTAGAAAACAATAGGTTTAGTGAGAGTTAATGAGTATCTAGTGAGATGTACTCTGTACAAGGAGGTGTATTAATTGTTGTAGAAAACAATAGGTTTAGTGAGAGTTAATGAGAATCTAGTGAGATGTACTCTGTACAAGGAGGTGTATTAATTGTTGTAGAAAACAATAGGTTTAGTGAGAGTTAATGAGAATCTAGTGAGATGTACTCTGTACAAGGAGGTGTATTAATTGTTGTAGAAAACAATAGGTTTAGTGAGAGTTAATGAGAATCTAGTGAGATGTACTCTGTACAAGGAGGTGTATTAATTGTTGTAGAAAACAATAGGTTTAGTGAGAGTTAATGAGAATCTAGTGAGATGTACTCTGTACAAGGAGGTGTATTAATTGTTGTAGAAAACAATAGGTTTAGTGAGAGTTAATGAGAATCTAGTGAGATGTACTCTGTTTGTACAAGGAGGCGTATTAATTGTTGTAGAAAACAATAGGTTTAGTGAGAGTTAATGAGAATCTAGTGAGATGTACTCTGTTTGTACAAGGAGGCGTATTAATTGTTGTAGAAAACAATAGGTTTAGTGAGAGTTAATGAGAATCTAGTGAGATGTACTCTGTTTGTACAAGGAGGCGTATTAATTGTTGTAGAAAACAATAGGTTTAGTGAGAGTTAATGAGAATCTAGTGAGATGTACTCTGTTTGTCCAAGGAGATGTATTAATTGTTGTAGAAAACAATAGGTTTAGTGAGAGCTAATGAGAATCTAGTGAGATCTACTCTGTTTGTCCAGGGAGATGTATTAATTGTTGTAGAAAACAATAGGTTTAGTGAGAGTTAATGAGAATCTAGTGAGATGTACTCTGTACAAGGAGGCGTATTAATTGTTGTAGAAAACAATTGGTTTAGTGAGAGTTAATGAGAATCTAGTGAGATGTACTCTGTACAAGGAGGTGTATTAATTGTTGTAGAAAACAATTGGTTTAGTGAGAGTTAATGAGAATCTAGTGAGATCTACTCTGTTTGTCCAAGGAGATGTATTAATTGTTGTAGAAAACAATAGGTTTAGTGAGAGTTAATGAGAATCTAATGAGATGTACTCTGTACAAGGAGGCGTATTAATTGTTGTAGAAAACAATTGGTTTAGTGAGAGTTAATGAGAATCTAGTGAGATGTACTCTGTACAAGGAGGTGTATTAATTGTTGTAGAAAACAATTGGTTTAGTGAGAGTTAATGACAATCTAGTGAGATGTACTCTGTACAAGGAGGTGTATTAATTGTTGTAGAAAACAATAGGTTTAGTGAGAGTTAATGAGAATCTAGTGAGATGTACTCTGTACAAGGAGGTGTATTAATTGTTGTAGAAAACAATAGGTTTAGTGAGAGTTAATGAGAATCTTGTGAGATGTACTCTGTACAAGGAGGTGTATTAGTTGTTGTAGAAAACAATTGGTTTAGTGAGAGTTAATGAGAATCTAGTGAGATGTACTCTGTACAAGGAGGTGTATTAAATGTTGTAGATAACAATTGGTTAAGTGAGAGTTAATGAGAATCTAGTGAGATGTACTCTGTACAAGGAGGTGTATTAATTGTTGTAGAAAACAATTGGTTTAGTGAGAGTTAATGAGAATCTAATGAGATGTACTCTGTACAAGGAGGTGTATTAATTGTTGTAGAAAACAATTGGTTTAGTGAGAGTTAATGAGAATCTAGTGAGATCTACTCTGTACAAGGAGGTGTATTAAATGTTGTAGATAACAATTGGTTAAGTGAGAGTTAATGAGAATCTAGTGAGATGTACTCTGTACAAGGAGGTTTATTAATTGTTGTAGAAAACAATTGGTTTAGTGAGAGTTAATGAGAATCTAGTGAGATGTACTCTGTACAAGGAGGTGTATTAATTGTTGTAGAAAACAATTGGTTTAGTGAGAGTTAATGAGAATCTAGTGAGATCTACTCTGTACAAGGAGGTGTATTAAATGTTGTAGATAACAATTGGTTAAGTGAGAGTTAATGAGAATCTAGTGAGATGTACTCTGTACAAGGAGGTGTATTAATTGTTGTAGAAAACAATTGGTTTAGTGAGAGTTAATGAGAATCTAATGAGATGTACTCTGTACAAGGAGGTGTATTAATTGTTGTAGAAAACAATTGGTTTAGTGAGAGTTAATGAGAATCTAGTGAGATCTACTCTGTACAAGGAGGTGTATTAAATGTTGTAGATAACAATTGGTTAAGTGAGAGTTAATGAGAATCTAGTGAGATGTACTCTGTACAAGGAGGTTTATTAATTGTTGTAGAAAACAATTGGTTTAGTGAGAGTTAATGAGAATCTAGTGAGATGTACTCTGTACAAGGAGGTGTATTAATTGTTGTAGAAAACAATTGGTTTAGTGAGAGTTAATGAGAATCTAGTGAGATGTACTCTGTACAAGGAGGTGTATTAAATGTTGTAGATAACTATTGGTTTAGTGAGAGTTAATGAGAATCTAGTGAGATGTACTCTGTACAAGGAGGTGTATTAATTGTTGTAGAAAACAATAGGTTTAGTGAGAGTTAATGAGAATCTAGTGAGATGTACTCTGTACAAGGAGGTGTATTAATTATTGTAGAAAACAATAGGTTTAGTGAGAGTTAATGAGAATCTAGTGAGATGTACTCTGTACAAGGAGGTGTATTAATTGTTGTAGAAAACAATTGGTTTAGTGAGAGTTAATGAGAATCTAGTAAGATGTACTCTGTACAAGGAGGTGTATTAAATGTTGTAGATAACAATTGGTTTAGTGAGAGTTAATGAGAATCTAGTGAGATGTACTCTGTACAAGGAGGCGTATTAATTGTTGTAGAAAACAATAGGTTTAGTGAGAGTTAATGAGAATCTAGTGAGATGTACTCTGTACAAGGAGGTGTTTTAATTGTTGCAGAAAACAATAGGTTTAATGAGAGTTAATGAGAATCTAGTGAGATGTACTCTGTACAAGGAGGTGTATTAATTGTTGTAGAAAACAATAGGTTTAGTGAGAGTTAATGAGAATCTAGTGAGATCTACTCTGTTTGTACAAGGAGGTGTATAAATTGTTGTAGAAAACAATAGGTTTAGTGAGAGTTAATGAGAATCTAGTGAGATGTACTCTGTTTGTACAAGGAGGCGTATTAATTGTTGTAGAAAACAATAGGTTTAGTGAGAGTTAATGAGAATCTAGTGAGATGTACTCTGTACAAGGAGGCGTATTAATTGTTGTAGAAAACAATAGGTTTAGTGAGAGTTAATGAGAATCTAGTGAGATGTACTCTGTACAAGGAGATGTATTAATTGTTGTAGAAAACAATAGGTTTAGTGAGAGTTAATGAGAATCTAGTGAGATGTACTCTGTACAAGGAGGTGTATTAATTGTTGTAGAAAACAATAGGTTTAGTGAGAGTTAATGAGAATCTAGTGAGATGTACTCTGTACAAGGAGGTGTATTAATTGTTGTAGAAAACAATAGGTTTAGTGAGAGTTAATGAGAATCTAGTGAGATGTACTCTGTACAAGGAGGTGTATTAATTGTTGTAGAAAACAATAGGTTTAGTGAGAGTTAATGAGAATCTAGTGAGATGTACTCTGTACAAGGAGGTGTATTAATTGTTGTAGAAAACAATAGGTTTAGTGAGAGTTAATGAGAATCTAGTGAGATGTACTCTGTACAAGGAGGTGTATTAATTGTTGTAGAAAACAATAGGTTTAGTGAGAGTTAATGAGAATCTAGTGAGATGTACTCTGTTTGTACAAGGAGGCGTATTAATTGTTGTAGAAAACAATAGGTTTAGTGAGAGTTAATGAGTATCTAGTGAGATGTACTCTGTACAAGGAGGTGTATTAATTGTTGTAGAAAACAATAGGTTTAGTGAGAGTTAATGAGAATCTAGTGAGATGTACTCTGTACAAGGAGGTGTATTAATTGTTGTAGAAAACAATAGGTTTAGTGAGAGTTAATGAGAATCTAGTGAGATGTACTCTGTACAAGGAGGTGTATTAATTGTTGTAGAAAACAATAGGTTTAGTGAGAGTTAATGAGAATCTAGTGAGATGTACTCTGTACAAGGAGGTGTATTAATTGTTGTAGAAAACAATAGGTTTAGTGAGAGTTAATGAGAATCTAGTGAGATGTACTCTGTACAAGGAGGTGTATTAATTGTTGTAGAAAACAATAGGTTTAGTGAGAGTTAATGAGAATCTAGTGAGATGTACTCTGTTTGTACAAGGAGGCGTATTAATTGTTGTAGAAAACAATAGGTTTAGTGAGAGTTAATGAGAATCTAGTGAGATGTACTCTGTTTGTACAAGGAGGCGTATTAATTGTTGTAGAAAACAATAGGTTTAGTGAGAGTTAATGAGAATCTAGTGAGATGTACTCTGTTTGTACAAGGAGGCGTATTAATTGTTGTAGAAAACAATAGGTTTAGTGAGAGTTAATGAGAATCTAGTGAGATGTACTCTGTTTGTCCAAGGAGATGTATTAATTGTTGTAGAAAACAATAGGTTTAGTGAGAGCTAATGAGAATCTAGTGAGATCTACTCTGTTTGTCCAGGGAGATGTATTAATTGTTGTAGAAAACAATAGGTTTAGTGAGAGTTAATGAGAATCTAGTGAGATGTACTCTGTACAAGGAGGCGTATTAATTGTTGTAGAAAACAATTGGTTTAGTGAGAGTTAATGAGAATCTAGTGAGATGTACTCTGTACAAGGAGGTGTATTAATTGTTGTAGAAAACAATTGGTTTAGTGAGAGTTAATGAGAATCTAGTGAGATCTACTCTGTTTGTCCAAGGAGATGTATTAATTGTTGTAGAAAACAATAGGTTTAGTGAGAGTTAATGAGAATCTAATGAGATGTACTCTGTACAAGGAGGCATATTAATTGTTGTAGAAAACAATTGGTTTAGTGAGAGTTAATGAGAATCTAGTGAGATGTACTCTGTACAAGGAGGTGTATTAATTGTTGTAGAAAACAATTGGTTTAGTGAGAGTTAATGACAATCTAGTGAGATGTACTCTGTACAAGGAGGTGTATTAATTGTTGTAGAAAACAATAGGTTTAGTGAGAGTTAATGAGAATCTAGTGAGATGTACTCTGTACAAGGAGGTGTATTAATTGTTGTAGAAAACAATAGGTTTAGTGAGAGTTAATGAGAATCTTGTGAGATGTACTCTGTACAAGGAGGTGTATTAGTTGTTGTAGAAAACAATTGGTTTAGTGAGAGTTAATGAGAATCTAGTGAGATGTACTCTGTACAAGGAGGTGTATTAAATGTTGTAGATAACAATTGGTTAAGTGAGAGTTAATGAGAATCTAGTGAGATGTACTCTGTACAAGGAGGTGTATTAATTGTTGTAGAAAACAATTGGTTTAGTGAGAGTTAATGAGAATCTAATGAGATGTACTCTGTACAAGGAGGTGTATTAATTGTTGTAGAAAACAATTGGTTTAGTGAGAGTTAATGAGAATCTAGTGAGATCTACTCTGTACAAGGAGGTGTATTAAATGTTGTAGATAACAATTGGTTAAGTGAGAGTTAATGAGAATCTAGTGAGATGTACTCTGTACAAGGAGGTTTATTAATTGTTGTAGAAAACAATTGGTTTAGTGAGAGTTAATGAGAATCTAGTGAGATGTACTCTGTACAAGGAGGTGTATTAATTGTTGTAGAAAACAATTGGTTTAGTGAGAGTTAATGAGAATCTAGTGAGATCTACTCTGTACAAGGAGGTGTATTAAATGTTGTAGATAACAATTGGTTAAGTGAGAGTTAATGAGAATCTAGTGAGATGTACTCTGTACAAGGAGGTGTATTAATTGTTGTAGAAAACAATTGGTTTAGTGAGAGTTAATGAGAATCTAATGAGATGTACTCTGTACAAGGAGGTGTATTAATTGTTGTAGAAAACAATTGGTTTAGTGAGAGTTAATGAGAATCTAGTGAGATCTACTCTGTACAAGGAGGTGTATTAAATGTTGTAGATAACAATTGGTTAAGTGAGAGTTAATGAGAATCTAGTGAGATGTACTCTGTACAAGGAGGTTTATTAATTGTTGTAGAAAACAATTGGTTTAGTGAGAGTTAATGAGAATCTAGTGAGATGTACTCTGTACAAGGAGGTGTATTAATTGTTGTAGAAAACAATTGGTTTAGTGAGAGTTAATGAGAATCTAGTGAGATGTACTCTGTACAAGGAGGTGTATTAAATGTTGTAGATAACTATTGGTTTAGTGAGAGTTAATGAGAATCTAGTGAGATGTACTCTGTACAAGGAGGTGTATTAATTGTTGTAGAAAACAATAGGTTTAGTGAGAGTTAATGAGAATCTAGTGAGATGTACTCTGTACAAGGAGGTGTATTAATTATTGTAGAAAACAATAGGTTTAGTGAGAGTTAATGAGAATCTAGTGAGATGTACTCTGTACAAGGAGGTGTATTAATTGTTGTAGAAAACAATTGGTTTAGTGAGAGTTAATGAGAATCTAGTAAGATGTACTCTGTACAAGGAGGTGTATTAAATGTTGTAGATAACAATTGGTTTAGTGAGAGTTAATGAGAATCTAG
Source organism: Prosapia bicincta (assembly GCA_036971475.1). Taxonomy (NCBI): domain Eukaryota; kingdom Metazoa; phylum Arthropoda; class Insecta; order Hemiptera; family Cercopidae; genus Prosapia; species Prosapia bicincta. Next base: position 47,120 of record JBAIZL010000101.1, read on the forward strand.
TGAGATGTACTCTGTACAAGGAGGCGTATTAATTGTTGTAGAAAACAATAGGTTTAGTGAGAGTTAATGAGAATCTAGTGAGATGTACTCTGTACAAGGAGGTGTTTTAATTGTTGTAGAAAACAATAGGTTTAATGAGAGTTAATGAGAATCTAGTGAGATGTACTCTGTACAAGGAGGTGTATTAATTGTTGTAGAAAACAATAGGTTTAGTGAGAGTTAATGAGAATCTAGTGAGATCTACTCTGTTTGTACAAGGAGGTGTATAAATTGTTGTAGAAAACAATAGGTTTAGTGAGAGTTAATGAGAATCTAGTGAGATGTACTCTGTTTGTACAAGGAGGCGTATTAATTGTTGTAGAAAACAATAGGTTTAGTGAGAGTTAATGAGAATCTAGTGAGATGTACTCTGTACAAGGAGGCGTATTAATTGTTGTAGAAAACAATAGGTTTAGTGAGAATCTAGTGAGATGTACTCTGTACAAGGAGATGTATTAATTGTTGTAGAAAACAATAGGTTTAGTGAGAGTTAATGAGAATCTAGTGAGATGTACTCTGTACAAGGAGGTGTATTAATTGTTGTAGAAAACAATAGGTTTAGTGAGAGTTAATGAGAATCTAGTGAGATGTACTCTGTACAAGGAGGTGTATTAATTGTTGTAGAAAACAATAGGTTTAGTGAGAGTTAATGATAATCTAGTGAGATGTACTCTGTACAAGGAGGTGTATTAATTGTTGTAGAAAACAATAGGTTTAGTGAGAGTTAATGAGAATCTAGTGAGATGTACTCTGTACAAGGAGGTGTATTAATTGTTGTAGAAAACAATAGGTTTAGTGAGAGTTAATGAGAATCTAGTGAGATGTACTCTGTACAAGGAGGTGTATTAATTGTTGTAGAAAACAATAGGTTTAGTGAGAGTTAATGAGAATCTAGTGAGATGTACTCTGTTTGTACAAGGAGGCGTATTAATTGTTGTAGAAAACAATAGGTTTAGTGAGAGTTAATGAGAATCTAGTGAGATGTACTCTGTTTGTACAAGGAGGCGTATTAATTGTTGTAGAAAACAATAGGTTTAGTGAGAGTTAATGAGAATCTAGTGAGATGTACTCTGTTTGTACAAGGAGGCGTATTAATTGTTGTAGAAAACAATAGGTTTAGTGAGAGTTAATGAGAATCTAGTGAGATGTACTCTGTTTGTCCAAGGAGATGTATTAATTGTTATAGAAAACGATAGGTTTAGTGAGAGTTAATGAGAATCTAGTGAGATCTACTCTGTTTGTCCAGGGAGATGTATTAATTGTTGTAGAAAACAATAGGTTTAGTGAGAGTTAATGGGAATCTAGTGAGATGTACTCTGTACAAGGAGGCGTATTAATTGTTGTAGAAAACAATTGGTTTAGTGAGAGTTAATGAGAATCTAGTGAGATGTACTCTGTACAAGGAGGTGTATTAATTGTTGTAGAAAACAATTGGTTTAGTGAGAGTTAATGAGAATCTAGTGAGATCTACTCTGTTTGTCCAAGGAGATGTATTAATTGTTGTAGAAAACAATAGGTTTAGTGAGAGTTAATGAGAATCTAATGAGATGTACTCTGTACAAGGAGGCGTATTAATTGTTGTAGAAAACAATTGGTTTAGTGAGAGTTAATGAGAATCTAGTGAGATGTACTCTGTACAAGGAGGTGTATTAATTGTTGTAGAAAACAATTGGTTTAGTGAGAGTTAATGACAATCTAGTGAGATGTACTCTGTACAAGGAGGTGTATTAATTGTTGTAGAAAACAATAGGTTTAGTGAGAGTTAATGAGAATCTAGTGAGATGTACTCTGTACAAGGAGGTGTATTAATTGTTGTAGAAAACAATAGGTTTAGTGAGAGTTAATGAGAATCTTGTGAGATGTACTCTGTACAAGGAGGTGTATTAGTTGTTGTAGAAAACAATTGGTTTAGTGAGAGTTAATGAGAATCTAGTGAGATGTACTCTGTTTGTGCAAGGAGGTGTATTAATTGTTGTAGAAAACAATAGGTTTAGTGAGAGTTAATGAGAATCTAGTGAGATGTACTCTGTTTGTACAAGGAGGTGTATTAATTGTTGTAGAAAACAATAGGTTTAGTGAAGGTTAATGAGAATCTTGTGAGATGTACTCTGTTTGTACAAGGAGGTGTATTAATTGTTGTAGAAAACAATTGGTTTAGTGAGAGTTAATGAGAATCTAGTGAGATGTACTCTGTTTGTCCAAGGAGGTGTATTAATTGTTGTAGAAAACAATTGGTTTAGTGAGAGTTAATGAGAATCTAGTGAGATGTACTCTGTTTGTCCAAGGAGGCGTATTATTTGTTGTAGAAAACAATTGGTTTAGTGAGAGTTAATGAGAATCTAGTGAGATGTACTCTGTTTGTACATGGAGGCGTATTAATTGTTGTAGAAAACAATTGGTTTAGTGAGAGTTAATGAGAATCTAGTGTAATGTACTCTGTTTGTACAAGGAGGCGTATAAATTGTTGTAGAAAACAATTGGTTTAGTGAGAGTTAATGAGAATCTAGTGAGATGTACTCTGTTTGTACAAGGAGGCGTATTAATTGTTGTAGAAAACAATTGGTTTAGTGAGAGTTAATGAGAATCTAGTGAGATGTACTCTGTACAAGGAGGTGTATTAATTGTTGTAGAAAACAATAGTTTAGTGAGAGTTAATGAGAATCTAGTGAAATGTACTCTGTTTGTACAAGGAGGCGTATTATTTGTTGTAGAAAACAATAGGTTTTGTGAGAGTTAATGAGAATCTAGTGAGATGTACTTTGTTTGTACAAGGAGGCGTATTAATTGTTGTAGATAACAATTGTTTTAGTGAGAGTTAATGAGAATCTAGTGAGATGTACTCTGTACAAGGAGGCGTATTAATTGTTGTAGAAAACAATTGGTTTAGTGAGAGTTAATGAGAATCTAATGAGATGTACTCTGTACAAGGAGGTGTATTAATTGTTGTAGAAAACAATTGGTTTAGTGAGAGTTAATGAGAATCTAGTGAGATGTACTCTGTACAAGGAGGTGTATTAATTGTTGTAGAAAACAATAGGTTTAGTGAGAGTTAATGAGAATCTAGTGAGATGTACTCTGTACAAGGAGGTGTATTAATTGTTGTAGAAAACAATTGGTTTAGTGAGAGTTAATGAGAATCTAGTGAGATGTACTCTGTACAAGGAGGTGTATTAATTGTTGTAGAAAACAATTGGTTTAGTGAGAGTTAATGAGAATCTAGTGAGATGTACTCTGTACAAGGAGGTGTATTAATTGTTGTAGAAAACAATAGGTTTAGTGAGAGTTAATGAGAATCTAGTGAGATGTACTCTGTACAAGGAGCTGTATTAATTGTTGTAGAAAACAATTGGTTTAGTGAGAGTTAATGAGAATCTAGTAAGATCTACTCTGTTTGTACAAGGAGGTGTATTAATGTTTGTAAAAAACAATTGGTTTAGGGAGAGTTAATGAGAATCTAGTGAGATGTTCTCTGTTTGTACAAGGAGGCGTATTAATTGTTGTAGAAAACAATTGGTTTAGTGAGAGTTAATGAGAATCTAGTGAGATGTACTCTGTTTGTACATGGAGGCGTATTAATTGTTGTAGAAAACAATTGGTTTAGTGAGAGTTAATGAGAATCTAGTGAAATGTACTCTGTTTGTACAAGGAGGCGTATTAATTGTTGTAGAAAACAATTGGTTTAGTGAGAGTTAATGAGAATCTAGTGAGATGTTCTCTGTTTGTACAAGGAGGCGTATTAATTGTTGTAGAAAACAATTGGTTTAGTGAGAGTTAATGAGAATCTAGTGAGATGTACTCTGTACAAGGAGGTGTATTAATTGTTGTAGAAAACAATAGTTTAGTGAGAGTTGATGAGAATCTAGTGAAATGTACTCTGTTTGTACAAGGAGGTGTATTAATTGTTGTAGAAAACAATTGGTTTAGTGAGAGTTAATGAGAATCTAGTGAGATGTACTCTGTTTGTACAAGGAGGCGTATTAATTGTTGTAGAAAACAATTGGTTTTGTGAGAGTTAATGAGAATCTAGTGAGATGTACTCTGTTTGTACATGGAGGCGTATTAATTGTTGTAGAAAACAATTGGTTTAGTGAGAGTTAATGAGAATCTAGTGAAATGTACTCTGTTTGTACAAGGAGGTGTATTAATTGTTGTAGAAAACAATTGGTTTAGTGAGAGTTAATGAGAATCTAGTGAAATGTACTCTGTTTGTACAAGGAGGCGTATTAATTGTTGTAGAAAACAATTGGTTTAGTGAGAGTTAATGAGAATCTAGTGAGATGTACTCTGTTTGTACAAGGAGGCGTATTAATTGTTGTAGAAAACAATTGGTTTAGTGAGAGTTAATGAGAATCTAGTGAGATGTACTCTGTTTGTACAAGGAGGTGTATTAATTGTTGTAGAAAACAATTGGTTTAGTGAGAGTTAATGAGAATCTAGTGAGATGTACTCTGTACTAGGATGTGTATCAATTGTTGTAGAAAACAATTGGTTTAGTGAGAGTTAATGAGAATCTAGTGAGATGTACTCTGTACAAGAAGGTGTATTAATTGTTGTAGAAAACAATTGGTTTAGTGAGAGTTGATGAGAATCTAGTGAAATGTACTCTGTTTGTACAAGGAGGCGTATTAATTGTTGTAGAAAACAATTGGTTTAGTGAGAGTTAATGAGAATCTAGTGAGATGTACTCTGTTTGTACAAGGAGGCGTATTAATTGTTGTAGAAAACAATTGGTTTAGTGAGAGTTAATGAGAATCTAGTGAAATGTACTCTGTTTGTACAAGGAGGCGTATTAATTGTTGTAGAAAACAATTGGTTTAGTGAGAGTTAATGAGAATCTAGTGAAATGTACTCTGTTTGTACAAGGAGGCGTATTAATTGTTGTAGAAAACAATTGGTTTAGTGAGAGTTAATGAGAATCTAGTGAGATGAACTCTGTTTGTACAAGGAGGCGTATTAATTGTTGTAGAAAACAATTGGTTTAGTGAGAGTTAATGAGAATCTAGTGAGATGTACTCTGTTTGTACAAGGAGGTGTATTAATTGTTGTAGAAAACAATTGGTTTAGTGAGAGTTAATGAGAATCTAGTGAGATGTACTCTGTACAAGGATGTGTATCAATTGTTGTAGAAAACAATTGGTTTAGTGAGAGTTAATGAGAATCTAGTGAGATGTACTCTGTACAAGAAGGTGTATTAATTGTTGTAGAAAACAATTGGTTTAGTGAGAGTTAATGAGAATCTAGTGAGATGTACTCTGTACAAGGAGGTGTATTAATTGTTGTAGAAAACAACTGGTTTAGTGAGAGTTAATGAGAATCTAGTGAGATGTACTCTGTACAAGGAGGTGTATTAATTGTTGTAGAAAACAATTGATTTAGTGAGAGTTAATGAGAATCTAGTGAGATGTACTCTGTACAAGGAGGTGTATTAATTGTTGTAGAAAACAATTGGTTTAGTGAGAGTTAATGAGAATCTAGTGAGATGTACTCTGTACAAGGAGGTGTATTAATTGTTGTAGAAAACAATTGATTTAGTGAGAGTTAATGAGAATCTAGTGAGATGTACTCTGTACAAGGAGGTGTATTAATTGTTGTAGAAAACAATTGGTTTAGTGAGAGTTAATGAGAATCTAGTGAGATGTACTCTGTACAAGGAGGCGTATTAATTGTTGTAGAAAACACTATTGATCGAATCAATGAAACGTCTCCTTATGATACTGTTATAGTCGGAGTAGAAACTCTGTGGTGACCTTATGTAGTCATGTAGGTGAAAATGTGAGATGTAATAATATGGACACAGAAAATAATTTATTTTGTAGCAGAGTATAAAGTAGAAATGTAGTACGAAAAAAGTCTTTGTAACTTGTAAAAGGGGTGGGTAAACGTTTTTTTTTATTTCAGTTACTTTTTATTAAATAATTACAATTAATATAAGTAAATTAATGCGTTAAAACAGCTGTTCTACTGCATAACACATAAAATCAGCTGTTTTATGAAATCATATGTTATCACTTTTTTTAAGCTAAATAGGACAATATAACTATATTGCATACCTAGCCCCTTTTGTGAAAAGTTTTTCTCCCATATAAAACTAAAATTAATTCATTAAATTTAATTAACGAATTAATATTTGGAAAAACGTTTTTAACATCAAGTGTCATGCAATAGACGTTTACAAAATGTATTGAAACTAAAGTGGATGAATAAAAAACATTTTATTCAGGATTGAAAATTTAAACAAGATATATATGTATATATATATAAGGAATTAATAGAAAAAATCGAATAAAGACACTTCAGTAGGATACTCGTGTGTTTAATTAAATGGATCTCGTCCAAAAAATCATTATTTTTAGGTTCCGTATCACTGTATTCAACGATTATATATTAATAATCGATAAAAGTAGGTTTGAAATAATAAGGAGTAAATCGATGACGTATTGTATAAACGAAGTAGGAAAACGATCGATTGTAGAATACGCCCTTGCCCACGCGAACCATGATTATTTTCTACCTCCCAGCGCTGTCTTGATTATTATAATTCTTCCCATATCTCTATCAGTTCACGGGGGCGTAACATATAGACACCACTGCTTACGTCATCTTGTTAGACAGGCTGTATCCATATGCTAACTTGATTAGTGCGTTTTTAAGGAAGGGATGTGCCCATCAAAATCTAACTCCGTTGCTAATTGTAGTAACAGAATAAAAATTGTTATATAAAAATAAGCCATGTTTTATATTTCCTGAATATTTTTTATAAAATGTTTTTTTTAAGTTAAAAAACTTTGAAAATTTTGTTTGCCAGCCATTTTTAAACGGAAAAACTGTTTGTCTGAAATATTTTTTAAATTTCAGGATACTTTAGGCAACATTTGTATAACGTTTGAGAATTGGATAAATTCAGTGATTTTATTTGTATACTATATAGGGATATAATTTTGTAAAAAGCACAAGTCGTTTAGACGCCTGTTAGGATTACCCTAACGAGCAAGTCCCAGACTTATTTCTTCAGTAACAAATAGGACGAGCTGTATGTGTGTGATGTGGAACGGTTGAAGAAGGAAGGTGGTGAAAGAGAAGAAGACACGGCATCCAGTCTTACGATTCGTCCCCGTCAGAACACACAAGATCCGTCACTCGGGAAATCACTTCCAGCTATGAAACCTCCACCACACCCACGAATCTAACCTCAAGCTCGTGACACCTGTCCGGGTGATTAGCGTCAGTGGGCTTGGTGCCACGACCCATGGTATGAGTATGTAAGAGTCTTGTGACATTGCTGTAAAGCTAGACTGGTCACCCGGCGTGTCTAAGTAGTTTAAAAAACATATGCAGTTGTCATATGCTTCTAACGGGACGAACTCCAACCAGGAACATCGAATTCGACCGCTTTCGACTGGGGCCTTGGTCCTAGGCGGACATTATCCACCTTGAGGAGCAGCTCCTTTAGACAGATGGAAAACTAGTGTAGGTGTTTTGAATTCATAGGATTTATTTTTTTAATTCTAACCAGAGGACGTTTGATTGAGTAGTTCGCGGACATCTGTACAAATGACTCACTAAACGTGGAGTGAAACTAAGCAGATTCACTCCACTTACCTGCGAACAGTGATAGTCTACTTGTGTTTTGCTTCATTTCTTAGCTAATAGACTTTGGTGAAGTGTTTTTTTAAGTCATATGTCATCATGTGTCTATTATTATTTTCAACTAAATTAGTCATCATGTATAAAAGTAAAAAGCAAAGGCCGTAGACTCACTTACATAAGAGCGCGCGCGCACACACACGCGTACACACACACACACACACACACACACAACATGAACACACACTCTTTCGCACCACCTGCGCACACCCAAAAACACTCACACTAACTGACACACACACACACACACAAACAAACGCGCGCGCACGCACACACACACAGACAGACATACACACACACACACACACACACACACACACACACTCTTTAGCACCACCTGAGCACACACACACACACACACATAAACCGCGCGCACGTACACACACACACACACGCACACACACAAGTGCGCACACAAGCGCGTACGCACACACACACACACACAGACATACTCACATACATACATACATACACACACACACACACACACACACATACATATATACACACATGCACACGTGCGCATTTATGTATCTTGAACGAAGATGAATTCTTCCTTTTATAATTTAACAAATCAACGATTTTTTGTGTTTCACAGCGATATAATTTGGTTGTAATAAAAAATTCCTCCTAATCACAAATCCCTGACGTCATAATCGTGGCTTTCTCTGAGTTACACTGCTCTCTATCGGCTTGTGTACTCACTACACCTCCGAGTAGGAACAGGAAGTTGTAAGGTTAGGCGGAATATTTTTAAGGCGATTAAGTCACTTAACTTGTTACCACATGGATAAATCTTTGCAAATTGATCTAGCGACAGTTGCTCACTTAAAAGAATTTCTAAAGTTAAAAATATTCTAAATTAAAATTATGGAGAACTCCTGAATAAAGCAAAATAAATTTGATAGTTAAATAATTGCAAAATATTTCATAAAGAAATTTAATTCATGTTTTACAAGTATACCATTTTGAAATGGAGTTTCACTAAGTACCGTTGCACTAAAGTAAACAGTACTGAAACAGTTGTAAAAAGAAGGTAAATCGGTTAGACTCGAGTATAAACATCTATGTGTCCTCCATTCCTTTTAACGCAACACTCGTACCGTCCTTGGAGGTTTTGCATCATTTTGGCGAAGAGTGGTTGTTACATAATACTTACTTTGTTGTTATACAAGATTAATTTTTCCTGTAATTGGACTATGGTGGTTGGTGGATCATCAAGGAAAAATCTTCTCCTTCATCATTCCCCAGACGTAGGTGTCAGGTGGCGTCAGATCGGGGGAATGAGCTGGGTAAGGAAGTTTGTTCTATGGAAGTTAAGGCGGTTACCAAATTTTCTTGATGGAAATCAATGTTGTGTAGGTAGTGTCGCTGGTTACGCCATTTAGCTGGAACCATTGTGAACGAAAAGGCAAGTTTCGTGAACAAAATGTCATAATGTCTCCTGACAGTAACACTCTTCCGTGGTTTTCATTTGTACAAACAGTAGTTGGGCCTTCAAAACCCCTTCCGTTGTGTTGAAAAACTACCTGATCTTTGAGAATTTCCAACAACACTAATAAACACAGCGTTATTAGGCGCGTTTTGTGAAGTGGTTCCTGCAAACATAATGCATTGTGTGACAAACTTCGCTTCCCGCACGTCCAACTCTGAATGAGCGAAATAATGCTCTACGATAAAGGTTTCTCTGGAGTAGTTAACACCATGTCAGCAAAAACTAACCTCAATTGTAATACGTCAACACGAATACGCTGCAATAATCAAAAGTCGCCACAGCTAGTCGAGAAGGCAGCTACAAATGATTCAGTTTCAGTACAATTTTTTGAGACGCATGCGCTATTTTCTGTCTTTAATTAAAACAGTAAAAAGAAACATGGCGGTCGTGGTCGGGTACTGCCGATAGAAGTTAATATAATGTAAGAAGTCGATACTAACTTGCGTAACCTAATTCTTCATTAGTAAAATATTCGTTAGTATTTATTTCTTTTGTATGCCTGTATATTAATATGGTATGGGAAAGTGAGAAAACTCACGAGATCCATACTCGCACAAACCATATTTATTATTATTTGTTTATTTATAACGAAGCATATTTATTGTAATAACTTTACATTGTTAAATATAAATTTTACAGTTGTCATATTTATAAATTTTATAAAAAACAAAATATTGGTGAAAAACGCTGCCAGTACTAGCAGACCTCACACACATGAGAGAGAGCGATAGATAACGCAGGAGAAGAAATACAATAAAGGAATTGTAAAGGAAGAAGAAAAGAGAATGGAAGGCGAGAGAAATGTAATTATTAGTGACAAAAGCTTCTAGTATTAACAAACCTCACACACATGAGAGAGAGAGAGAGAGAGAGTGGGAGAGGGCGTAGGAAAAGAAAAAGAATGAAGGAATTGCAAAAGCAGAAGAGAAGAGGATGGAAGGCGAGATAAATGTAATTATTAGTGAAAAAAGCTTCTAGTATTAACAGACCTCACACACATGAGAGAGAGAGAGAGAGAGAGAGTGGGAGAGGGCGTAGGAAAAGAAAAAGAATGAAGGAATTGCAAAAGCAGAAGAGAAGAGGATGGAAGGCGAGATAAATGTAATTATTAGTGAAAAAAGCTTCTAGTATTAACAGACCTCACACACATAAGAGAGCAATAGATAACGTAGGAGAAGAAAAACAATAAAGGAATTATAAAAGAAGAAGAGAAGAGATTGGGAGGGGAGAGAAATGTAATTATTAGTGAAAAAAGCTTCTAGTATTAACAGACCTCACACACATAAGAGAGCAATAGATAACGTAGGAGAAGAAAAACAATAAAGGAATTATAAAAGAAGAAGAGAAGAGATTGGGAGGGGAGAGAAATGTAATTATTAGTGAAAAAAGCTTCTAGTATTAACAGACCTCACACACATAAGAGAGCAATAGATAACGTAGGAGAAGAAAAACAATAAAGGAATTATAAAAGAAGAAGAGAAGAGATTGGGAGGGGAGAGAAATGTAATTATTAGTGAAAAAGGCTACTAGTATTAACAGACCTCACACACATAAGAGAGCAATAAATAACGTAGGAGAAGAAAAACAATAAAGGAATTATAAAAGAAGAAGAGAAGAGATTGGGAGGGGAGAGAAATGTAATTATTAGTGAAAAAAGCTACTAGTATTAACAGACCTCACACACATAAGAGAGCAATAGATAACGTAGGAGAAGAAAACAATAAAGGAATTATAAAAGAAGAAGAAAAGAGATTGGGAGGGGAGAGAAATGTAATTATTAGTGAAAAAAGCTTCTAGTATTAACAGACCTCACACACATAAGAGAGCAATAGATAACGTAGGAGAAGAAAAACAATAAAGGAATTATAAAAGAAGAAGAAAAGAGATTGGGAGGGGAGAGAAATGTAATTATTAGTGAAAAAAGCTACTAGTATTAACAGACCTCACACACATAAGAGAGCAATAGATAACGTAGGAGAAGAAAACAATAAAGGAATTATAAAAGAAGAAGAGAAGAGATTGGGAGGGGAGAGAAATGTAATTATTAGTGAAAAAAGCTTCTAGTATTAACAGACCTCACACACATAAGAGAGCAATAGATAACGTAGGAGAAGAAAACAATAAAGGAATTATAAAAGAAGAAGAGAAGAGATTGGGAGGGGAGAGAAATGTAATTATTAGTGAAAAAAGCTTCTAGTATTAACAGACCTCACACACATAAGAGAGCAATAGATAACGTAGGAGAAGAAAAACAATAAAGAAATTATAAAAGAAGAAGAGAAGAGATTGGGAGGGGAGAGAAATGTAATTATTAGTGAAAAAAGCTACTAGTATTAACAGACCTCACACACATAAGAGAGCAATAGATAACGTAGGAGAAGAAAACAATAAAGGAATTATAAAAGAAGAAGAGAAGAGATTGGGAGGGGAGAGAAATGTAATTATTAGTGAAAAAAGCTTCTAGTATTAACAGACCTCACACACATAAGAGAGCAATAGATAACGTAGGAGAAGAAAACAATAAAGGAATTATAAAAGAAGAAGAGAAGAGATTGGGAGGGGAGAGAAATGTAATTATTAGTGAAAAAAGCTTCTAGTATTAACAGACCTCACACACATAAGAGAGCAATAGATAACGTAGGAGAAGAAAACAATAAAGGAATTATAAAAGAAGAAGAGAAGAGATTGGGAGGGGAGAGAAATGTAATTATTAGTGAAAAAAGCTTCTAGTATTAACAGACCTCACACACATAAGAGAGCAATAGATAACGTAGGAGAAGAAAACAATAAAGGAATTATAAAAGAAGAAGAGAAGAGATTGGGAGGGGAGAGAAATGTAATTATTAGTGAAAAAAGCTTCTAGTATTAACAGACCTCACACACATAAGAGAGCAATAGATAACGTAGGAGAAGAAAAACAATAAAGGAATTATAAAAGAAGAAGAGAAGAGATTGGGAGGGGAGAGAAATGTAATTATTAGTGAAAAAAGCTACTAGTATTAACAGACCTCACACACATAAGAGAGCAATAGATAACGTAGGAGAAGAAAACAATAAAGGAATTATAAAAGAAGAAGAGAAGAGATTGGGAGGGGAGAGAAATGTAATTATTAGTGAAAAAAGCTTCTAGTATTAACAGACCTCACACACATAAGAGAGCAATAGATAACGTAGGAGAAGAAAACAATAAAGGAATTATAAAAGAAGAAGAGAAGAGATTGGGAGGGGAGAGAAATGTAATTATTAGTGAAAAAAGCTTCTAGTATTAACAGACCTCACACACATAAGAGAGCAATAGATAACGTAGGAGAAGAAAAACAATAAAGGAATTATAAAAGAAGAAGAGAAGAGATTGGGAGGGGAGAGAAATGTAATTATTAGTGAAAAAAGCTTCTAGTATTAACAGACCTCACACACATAAGAGAGCAATAGATAACGTAGGAGAAGAAAAACAATAAAGGAATTATAAAAGAAGAAGAGAAGAGATTGGGAGGGGAGAGAAATGTAATTATTAGTGAAAAAAGCTACTAGTATTAACAGACCTCACACACATAAGAGAGCAATAGATAACGTAGGAGAAGAAAACAATAAAGGAATTATAAAAGAAGAAGAGAAGAGATTGGGAGGGGAGAGAAATGTAATTATTAGTGAAAAAAGCTTCTAGTATTAACAGACCTCACACACATAAGAGAGCAATAGATAACGTAGGAGAAGAAAAACAATAAAGGAATTATAAAAGAAGAAGAGAAGAGATTGGGAGGGGAGAGAAATGTAATTATTAGTGAAAAAAGCTTCTAGTATTAACAGACCTCACACACATAAGAGAGCAATAGATAACGTAGGAGAAGAAAAACAATAAAGGAATTATAAAAGAAGAAGAGAAGAGATTGGGAGGGGAGAGAAATGTAATTATTAGTGAAAAAGGCTACTAGTATTAACAGACCTCACACACATAAGAGAGCAATAAATAACGTAGGAGAAGAAAAACAATAAAGGAATTATAAAAGAAGAAGAGAAGAGATTGGGAGGGGAGAGAAATGTAATTATTAGTGAAAAAAGCTACTAGTATTAACAGACCTCACACACATAAGAGAGCAATAGATAACGTAGGAGAAGAAAACAATAAAGGAATTATAAAAGAAGAAGAAAAGAGATTGGGAGGGGAGAGAAATGTAATTATTAGTGAAAAAAGCTTCTAGTATTAACAGACCTCACACACATAAGAGAGCAATAGATAACGTAGGAGAAGAAAAACAATAAAGGAATTATAAAAGAAGAAGAGAAGAGATTGGGAGGGGAGAGAAATGTAATTATTAGTGAAAAAAGCTACTAGTATTATCAAACCTTATACACATGAGAAAGAGCGGGAGAGGGCGTAGAAGAAAAAAACTACTAATTGTAAAAAAAGAATTGAAATGAGTGGAAGGGGAGAGAAATGTAATTGTTAGTGAAAGAAGCTGCTAATATTAACAGACCTCACAGACGAGAGAGAGAAAGAGAGCGATAGATAACGTAGGAGAAGAAAAGAATAAAGGAATTTTAAAAGAAGATGAGAAGTGAGTGGAAGGGGAGAGAAATGTAATTATTAGTGAAAAAAGCTGCTAATATTTACAGACCTCGCACACACGAGAGAAAGCGGGAGAGAGCGTAGAAGAAAAAAAAACTACTAATTGTAAAAAAAAATTGAAGTGAGTGGAAGGGGAGAGAAATGTAATTGTTAGTGAAAAACGCCACTATAGTAACAGCCTTCACACACATGACAAAGAGAAAAAAGAGATAAAGAAACAGACAAACAGACATAATGTAGGAGAAGAAATAAAGAAACAGGAGAGAGGGGATTAGAGGTAGAAATATTATAAAAAATTAAAATCAATCGGAATGAACAAATATCGTATAGTTCCAAGTAAAAGGAAGAACCCGCCACCTTCATTCAAAAATCTATCGATTTGTAATGAATTGGAAAGTTGAGGTTTCAAATAGGCCGTATAACTCTTTTATTGATACTAAAACCAAGAATTTTACTTTTATAAATCACCATTTTGCGTCATATAAACGAAAATATGTTGTTCTAATTACAATGCACATAAATATCAGTTCCACGTCGTGATACCGAATAAATACTTCTCATGTTTAATTTTATTATGTTTTTTATGCAGAGCTATTAAACTCTCTTTCTATACCCCCATTAAAATACCCTCCAAGCGGAAGATAATGTAAACAGTACGTGACACAGAGTTGCATTGAAATCGTTAAAACCTCATCGGGAATTATTGCTTTCTTGTGAGTTAAAGATTGGGAACGGTTTGCATGTTGGGTGTAATCGATACATTGTTAGCATAGAGCGGAAAGGAAGAAGGGGAGAGATAAAGTTAATACTGTATTTGTTGTACAATTAGTCACTAAGTACTTATACTAGGGCTTGTTAATTTTTCAACATTTGCTTGCCCTGGAAATGACTGCGGAACACGCGAGCGTATTGATGCGGTGGGAATATATCAATCAGAGACAATGCTCTTGTGATATTAAGGCTCTTTGTCTATCAGCTGGCGACAATGCCTTCACGATATTTATCCTCTTTGTTTACTAGCTGGTGGCAATTCCTTTGTGACATCAAACCTCTTTGCCTATCGGAGAACCTCCTTGTATGTGAATTGAATTTCTTCGTACGTCAGCTGAATTTAATATTTATCACGAAGTTCTCTTTTTGTGTCGACGGATTTTTATTCACGTTTTAGTTGACGTTTTCTTTTATCTTTCGTTGAATCTACTTGCTCGTGATATTAGTCGCTTTTTATTGGCTGTGGATTTATTTCAAATACTTTCCGAATACTTTTGTGGGATTGCCTCAAACTTGTGATATTATCAATAGAAATATAATTATTGTCATTTCATTGATAGCGTTGTATTAGTAATAAAGAGGAGGCGTTCATAATAATATTTTACATTATGAAATACTTTATATATATATATATATATATATATATATATATATATATATATATATATATATATATATATATCCTATATATATATATATATATATATATATATATATATATATATATATATATATATATATATATATATAGGATATATATAATATATATATATATATATATATATATTATATATATCCTATATATATATATATATATATATATATATATATATATATATATATATATATATTATATGTAGTCATAGAACTATAAGGTACTTTGATAATGAAAATTTTGATAATGTTGATACTGCCAATCAGCGAAAAGCTTCAATGTATGAAGAAAAATGAAATAAAAATTCTAGTTTATGAAAGTGTCCTTTAATTGTGTATATATATAAAATAAGAAAAAGAAATTCATCCAAGGATTACTATATATATATATATATATACGTATATGATGAATAGTTATTATCTGGAGTATATCCGTTCATTCTGCAGTGAATCAATTCTCAGTTCCGACGTTGCGCTAGAATCTCATCTAGCATTGACGAGGTGAACCCAACAACAGTAGTGTTCACTCGTTCTTCAATTGTTGTTGGGTTCACCTCGTCAATGCTAGATGAGATTCTAGCAAAACGTCGGAACTGCGATTGTATTCACTGCAGAATGAACGGATGTACTCCATATAATAACTATTCATCATATTTTTCCATCCTTGAAGGAATACGTATCAGCATATATATATATATATATATATAGTAGTTAATGCATAAAAATATTATAAATATAAGAATTTTTTAATTTATATAATGTAAGAAAAATATATAAATTTAAACTATTCTTGTATTTGAAATATTTGTATTCATTAATTATATTACAAAAATGAATGTTTGGTTTTGGTTGCTAGGCAACACTCAACAATCTAAAATTATTTTTCAACATATTTCAAACAATGTACAAAAAATATTGTACATCCGAATGAACTACAATAAATAACATTCAATCAAGAACTTTTATTGTCACACTTTACTCGATCGACTTCTATAAGTTCAGATATTATTATGTTAATAAAATTCTAAATTAAGTTTAGCTAATGTTAACACGCCATTCATTGGCTTTTAGGCGATACGAAGTTCGCCAGGTCGACTAGTGTATTCTGAAGTGTCTGATGATATTGAATATGGTCAATCTTTTATACGTAGACCTATCCATGCAAGACTACTATGTGTCTTGCATATAGAAAGTACGCAGTATATGAGTGCATCCGGGATGAGGACAAACGCTTCTCTTTAGGCCAGATGAGAGGAGGTCTATATCACCTACCTAAATACTATTCTCTTCTATTCGCACTACCAGACAAGCATTATGCCCTTCCTATAGCTCGTACCTATTCCCCCGATATTTCTTCTTACAAGTAAGAATATGTTTACTTCAGGTAAACGACCAGAACACGTGATGCTCCTATCTCAGTTCTACGTACATTCATCCATCCCATCCTCCATAGGATATAGGCTAATTAATAGTACTGCCTAATAGCCTCGGAACTACAAAAATACTATTCCTTTCGAAATTAACACTAATATTTGACCCTTTTAATTTGTACGCATTAATTATTACGTCACAAGAGATATTAATGGTGAGACACTCAAGTCGGATTTAATTCAAATTACCTAACCTGTCCAAACAAACGTTTCAACTAAAACTCGCGGCTAATCCGCCGTTAAGTAAGTGTAATTATACGGGAATGCTTAGTGTCGCCTGAGATTATGTCGGGGCTGAGTGACAGAATGTCACCAAGCTTTAAGCTCGGTTTGACATCTTGTCAAGTCTGGGAAATAATTTAGAGACCATCTGTTTATGTTTTAGAGGTTGTTTCGTCAAATAAAACCTTTACCTAAAACAAAAGAATAAATTGGCACGCACCTTAATGCTGGGTTAGAAGTAAAGTCTGTTCCCTGGTTGTTGTGTTATAGGCAATACGCTTGGGTTTTAGTGTTGATTCGTTTACCTTTGTTGGCAGCAATGATTTTTTTAATAATTGTTTAAATATTGTTTAGTAAAAGTAATTTCCTTTTCACGCCAGCAAAACATATATAGGGTTTATAGTGAAACAAGGTACTTCCATCCCCAACAATGTTTATACGTGTTATGAGTGCAATTAAAGACAGCTTGTATACCAGTAAATTGAAATGAAAATTTTAAGCTTGTTTTAGGATATTTTATTAATTGCATACCTTTAACTACAAAAATAAAACAAGTTACCTTCATTACAAAGTTACAGCTAATAATGTGCAATGACTTGATGATGGTGACTGCATTAGCGAAATGTTTTTTAGCCGAAGGTCTGTAATTGTTAATCTACTAACGCGAGCTTCATTTATTACTGAATTGTATTGGAATACTAAAATATATTTTATAGATTGCGCTGCGTTTCAACACTTAAAAATTAATGAAGGAAATGTTGTATAGGTTTATATATATATATGTTCAGGGCTCTGACGAACAGGTTCGTTAGTTCATTAGAGTCTTGAACTTTTATAATAATATATAACAGACGTCAGATTCTTTCCATTTTAATTTTGAGTTTATATATAAGTTCAGGAGTTTAATGAACAAGTTCATTGAAGTCAAGAACGTGTATAATGATATATAAAAGACGTCTGATTCTTTCCATTATAATTATGAGTTCATGTATAAGTTCAGAACTCCTACGACCAAGTTCATTAGAGTCCTGACCGTATATAGTAATATATACAAGTCGTCAGATGATTTTAGTAATAATTATGAGTTATAGTTAATGAACAACAATTTGGATTACTAACTATGTTGGTAATAAAAACGAGTGTGAATGTAGTTAGGATTAAGGTAAGGGTTAAAACCTCCCTCTCCACCGGTGGGAATGTAACGAGAGATTGTGCCCCTGTGTGTAGGGTTGATATTCCGCAGAGGACTTATTCTCTGTCGGTGTCTACCTGTTACACATTGGTACTGGAAGAAAGCAAGGAAACAAGTAATACTAGGGTGAAGAGACGAAACAGCCGATCTGGGAAAATTATGGCTGACATGAACCTTCTGAAAGAGAAGTATCTGCCAGAGACGTTCGTCACACCATGATGTGCGAGTTTGTAGTTTGGTTGAGTGTTGTACGTGAAGTGTGTTTGTGGTATTGCGAGGGGCGCCGAACCCTCTCCGCATGCGCATCTACTGGTCTCACGCTGTGGGAAATATGTTCAAATAAAAAGACGTTCGCTGAATGAAAATTTAATTAATAACTGATCGGACATGCACAAAAGCTGGGCGTAAATGTTGGGCGTAAAAGTGAAAGAGCCCTTATCCAATGAGTGGCTTGCAATACTCATCTTGATATTACAGTTTTTGTTTATGTTTGTGTCTAACTTCAGTTTTGTTTGTATGTTTATGTTTTCTATAACCACGGACGGCGTTGTTACTCTTGCGTATGTCACTGACGGGTTTACTACTCTCAATACTAGTTTTAAAGAGACGCTTCAGCGGTTTCTTCTGACTCTCTATTAAAGGTAATACTTGAGGCTACTTATTTCTGTTTCAACAGTAAAATCGAATGTTTCAATTATTGCAATGTGCAAAAGTTTTAAATGTGTGTATTATGGTTTTACAAGATTTTAGTTCTAACTTACACTCACAAAGCTAAATTACATAGCTTTTGGTAAGCTATGTTTTAAATTTGTTTATTAAATTCCACGTCAAGTGACTGAAACTTTGGATATCGTTTTGAGATTATAAACCCTAAACAAGATGATATGGATTGCGTAATACGTATAAAGGTGCCCTGTTTGCTTCACCTTGTTATAATACTGGTAACATTTGCATTGTCTACCGCTAGTAATTTTACCTTTGAGGGTAGAACGTGACGGGTTCAGTTTAGATAGAACCAGTTGTCATTGCGTTGCCATAGCAACGATTAACTCTATTACTGTGTTAGCATGGTAACAAGGGGTACCTACGGCTACGGCTTTACTGAAAACACCATTATTGAGCCTTTACACTGTACGTTGCTACGACGCTTTAGAAGTTCACTTCCTTTTTCCACCGCCAGTTACTGGGTACCCGTATAATTCAATCGACTTTTAACTTTCATTTCCCCCTGAGTATTACTAACTACGATCATGAATTAGTTCCTTCGAGTTACAACTTTCATTTCCCCCCGCCTATTACTGACTACAACCCTGTATAGTTCCTTTGAGTTTTACAATTTAGTCCCACCCCCGCCTATTACTGGCTGCGACCCCGTAAAGTTCCTTTGAGTTTTACCATGTAGTCCCCCCTCGCCTATTACTAGCTGCGACCCCGTAAAGTTCCTTTGAGTTTTACAATTTAGTCCCACCCCCGCCTATTACTGGCTGCGACCCCGTAAAGTTCCTTTGAGTTTTACCATGTAGTCCCCCCGCCTATTACTGACTACAACCCTGTATAGTTCCTTTGAGTTTTACAATTTAGTCCCACCCCCACCTATTACTGGCTGCTACCCCGTAAAGTTCCTTTGAGTTTTACCATGTAGTCCCCCCGCCTATTACTAGCTGCGACCCCGTATAGTTCCAATGAGTTTTACAATTTAGTCCCATCCCGGCCTATTACTAGCTGCGACCCCGTATAGTTCCAATGAGTTTTACCATGTAGTCCCCCCGCCTATTACTGGCTGCGACCCCGTATAGTTCCAATGAGTTTTACCATGTAGTCCCCCCGCCTATTACTAGCTGCGACCCCGTATAGTTCCAATGAGTTTTACCATGTAGTCCCCCCGCCTATTACTGGCTGCGACCCCGTAAAGTTCCTTTGAGTTTTACCATGTAGTCCCATCCCTGCCTATTACTAGCTGCGACCCCGTATAGTTCCAATGAGTTTTACCATGTAGTCCCCCCGCCTATTACTGGCTGCGACCCCGTATAGTTCCAATGAGTTTTACCATGTAGTCCCCCCGCCAATTACTGGCTGCAACCCTGTATAATTCCATGGAGTTTTAACTTTTATTTTCCCCTTCCAATTACTAGTTACTACCTTGCATATATAAATCAAGTTTTATCTTTCATTTTCCCTCGCCAACACTTGCTACGACCTTGTATAGTTCCATCGAATTTTAACTTCATTTCCCCCCCACCATTTACTGGCTACAACCCTGTATAACTCTATCAAGTTTTAATTTTCATTCCCCACTGCCAATTATTGGCTACGACACTTTATAAATCCATTGAGTTTTAACTTTTATTCCCCGCCCCCACCATTTAATGGCTACAACCCTGTGTAGTTTCATTGCGTTTTTATTTTCATTTAGATCTGGAATCAAATTAAAATATGAAGTAATTTATTTAGAGTAAGGAAGTCTCTTACCATTTCAATACAATAAAACAAACAAATACAAATTCTGTTCAGTTAATGATGGTTTCAAATATTTTCGAGCTTAAGCGAATGAAGGAAACGTTAATCTACCTAAGCCTGAAGTTGTGGCCTTCTGAATATTGCCGTGACTCTTCGCCTAAGCTGACTCTTCGTTACACTGGTGAATGTAAGTTGTGGCCTTCTGAATATTGCCGTGACTCTTCGCCTAAGCTGACTCTTCGTTACACTGGTGAATGTAAGTTGTGGCCTTCTGAATATTGCCGTGACTCTTCGCCTAAGCTGACTTCGTTACACTGGTGAATGTAAGTTGTGAGTAGAACTTTTTTAAAGGTTAATATCCGGGTGACGCTAGAAGCTCGATCAGAAAGTCGTCCAAGAAAATACAACTTGGATTTTACAACTGAACAAACTACCAACAAGGAAAATAAAAACAAGGTTAGGCTTTTTACCATCATAATTCTTATCGCAAACGTTTAAATTAAACCAGTCGGTGCGTTAAGATCAGAAAGGAAACTCGTCGGACACGATTTAGCGTCGCCAGAGGCGTTGGAACGATTAAAACTTTCCGAGCCCTTCAAATTACCCCACGCCATCCAACCCCGCGGCTGTTTTCCATGTTTCCAGTCCGGCGAACGAGTTAGCACCGCCACTTGTAATTAAAACGCGCACCGGAAGCGCTAAATATAGATCCGGCGAATTCCTAAATACCTCTATAAGTTGTTTTATAAGAGGCTGCGGTTTTGGTTAATCAGTTTGAAAGAGGGGAATTAAAATTTAAATGAAAAATTTTAAATAAAAAATTGCAAACAACTGATTTTTTGCGATTTATAAAGGAAATTCAATTCTTAGTTCCAAATAGTTTTGAACAAGAGTTTACTTAATTAGATAAGTTGAATGTGAAAGAGATTTCATACCATAAAGTCTAGTTAGACAGTTTACTGCCTCATATTTGTTATTAAATCTAAAATGTATTCTGGTTAATAAGATGTAATATTTATGACCACCGATAAAGAGTGATGTGTTTTAGGCAGGTAATTCGACATTATACTTCCCTTGCCTGAATAGTGTAAGAGGAATTCTATTCTCCTGCTTAAATTATATAGTGGGTAGTTCACTCTGATGCCGGTAGAGAGCAGGTCTAAATCAAGTGAAGTGATCACTCCCATGGGAGTTATTATTCTTCTTTTACCCATAACAAGGTGGTTTCATACCCCTTTATACTAAACTTCAACATGAAAGAGTAGTGGGTAGACACCTCCCATTGACATCGCTAGATAGTATATCTACTTGAGGCATGCAACTATACAATCTACATCCACGATCCGTCGTCACTTTAGAACCATCCCTTTGTCCGACTTAGGGATGCGTCGGTCCATGTATATTATTATTTCTCCACATAAGCTTTCCATTCTATCCTGGCGTTAAATGTTATTTACTCATTGGCTTAAACCGCACACAAATGCATCAACATTATCTGATAAAACTACCTATTGCGTTGTATATAGGCCTATTTTCCGTGACGTAATTCTATGTAGCGTATCCTAAAGAATTAATAAAATCTCAAGTTTGCGTTGGTTCATGTATATGAATATTTTCTCCACATAAGCTTTCCATGCTATCCTGGCGTTAAATGTTATTTACTCATTGGCTTAAACCGCACACAAATGCATCAACATTATCTGATAAAACTACCTATTGCGTTGTATATAGGCCTATTTTCCGTGACGTAATTCTATGTAGCGTATCCTAAAGAATTAATAAAATCTCAAGTTTGCGTTGGTTCATGTATATGAATATTTTCTCCACATAAGCTTTCCATGCTATCCTGGCGTTAAATGTTATTTACTCATTGGCTTAAACCGCACACAAATGCATCAACATTATCTGATAAAACTACCTATTGCGTTGTATATAGGCCTATTTTCCGTGACGTAATTCTATGTAGCGTATCCTAAAGAATTAATAAAATCTCAAGTTTGCGTTGGTCCATGTATATGAATATTTTCTCCACATAAGCTTTCCATGCTATCCTGGCGTTAAATGTTATTTACTCATTGGCATAAACCGCACACAAATGCATCAACATTATCTGATAAAACTACCTATTGCGTTGTATATAGGCCTATTTTCCGTGACGTAATTCTATGTAGCGTATCCTAAAGAATTAATAAAATCTCAAGTTTGCGTTGGTCCATGTATATGAATATTTTCTCCACATAAGCTTTCCATGCTATCCTGGCGTTAAATTTTATTTACTCATTGGCTTAAACCGCACACAAATGCATTAACATTATCTGATAAAACTACCTATTGCGTTGTATATAGGCCTATCTGCCGTGAGACGTAATTCTATGTAGCTTATCCTAAAGAATTAATAAAATCTCAAGTTTGCGTTGGTCCATGTATATAAATATTTTCTCCACATAAGCTTTCCATTCTATCCTGGCGTTAAATTTTATTTACTCATTGGCTTAAACCGCACACAAATGCATTAACATTATCTGATAAAACTACCTATTGCGTAGTATATAGGCCTATTTGCCGTGACGTACTTCTATGTTGTGTATCCCAATGAATTAATAAAATCTCAAGTTTGCGTTGGTCCATGTATATAAATATTTTTCCGCATAAGCTTTCCATTCTATCCTGGCGTTAAATGTTATTTACTCATTGGCTTAAACCGCACACAAATGCATTAACATTATCTGATAAAACTACCTATTGCGTTGTATATAGGCCTATTTGCCGTGACGTAATTCTATGTTGCGTATCCTAAAGAATTAATAAAATCTCAAGTTAAAAGAATTTATTATATTTTTTCTATAATTTCGTAGCTCTATTTAATACACGAAAAATCTCCATAAGGATAAGTGCAATGTTTGAGCTTCTATATTAAAAGAAAAATACGTATAAATAATATAATTTTAAAGTAATACGCAAGAAGCCGTCTGTAATTACTAAATTATACAAAAAGATGTTCTTCTAATAATGATATAACAATATAACTGAAATTCTTAATACACTTATCTTCATTTCTGCTAGGAATATTTCTATATAATTGAGTACAGTTTTCTACCTTTTCAAACGTTACCATATTTTCCTCTGTTGACCCTTTTCGGGGTGACTCCATTGTAAAACTTTTGGGCGAACAGTACGATTTAAGTTTTGAAAATGGAGTCATTCCGAAATGCGTCAACAGAGGAAATGTTTTAACACTAGGAAAGGCAGAAAATTGTACTCAAATACACACAATAAAACTCCCGAAAAACATATAAAGTAAATATACGGATTGAATCTTATGCCCTTTAAAATGTACGCTTTTACATTTGATAAATTACTTATTTACCAACGAAGAAGGTAATATAAGTCGCGTTTGAAATATATTTGTCACGTTGCATGCTACTCTAACAGAGTGTGTTACTGTATTGTGGCCGGATATTCCCTGCAGTGCTATACAACAAATTTAAAACGCATTTTGTGTCACCGTACATCTGCATGGCTGTCACTAAAGTGTGTGCAATTTGCCGGAGAGGGTAGTAAACCCTGTAACGAGATTTCCCTCTGATACGTGCTAAGTCATTCCCCGCTCTCTATAGACTTCATTCCGCTGCAGACTATGTAAGCACCGGAATACTGTGAAGCGATCGATCAGTAAATGCTCAGAACCTGTGTGGTCGGTTAAGAAATGTGTTTCTGTCGGCTTAGTTTAAGGTTTTGGGAGGTTAAACATAACTGTGAGTGTGGTGGGGCTGCCGATAATGATGTATCTTTAAATGACAATTATTATTTAGACCCTTCAAATTTAATAAATGTAGTTGTATAATTAAGTCAGTACGTTACGTTAATATGTTTAATGTTAACGTTTTAGGAAATAATAACTCACTACTAACATACAATACAAAGAGTGACACAACGTCGAGTAATAAAAACAGCTGTAACGGGCATCTAACAGCTGTAATATACCTGTTTTTTTTTTTTTTTTTAATCGTGCGTTAACACTTAATTTAATAAACTATACAATAGTTTTCAATGTGTAGGAATTTACTGTTGGAATTATTTAAACATAACCTCCAAATTACCTCTGGTCAAAGACCAAAGTAGCTGTTAGCGTTAACTTATCGCCATTTTTTTATTTTGATATCCAGACAAATGGATTGAGAGATAAAGAATATTAAGTTAACTTAATATTAACTTTTACGAGTTTCAGAGATGTTGAGATGTAATGTTGAATATTTTTATTTAGCATTAGAAATTATTAACAGCTTCAGAAATTGTGACAAAACAATTAATAAATGCAGTATGTTAATCCTGCGTAACTTGCGGCTTGTTCGTTTAATTTGACTCACAAGTTGTGAAAAAATTCTTTGTTCGTTTCAAGCTAAAAATACTTTAGTTATTTAATAAATTGCTTCTATTAGCTTACACTCTCCTGATATATATATATATATATATATATATATATATATATATATAATGAATAGCTACTATCTGGAGTACATCCGTTCATTCTGCAGTCCATAAATTCGCAGTTCTGACGTTTCGCTAGAATCTCATCCAGCATTGACGAGGTGAACCCAACAACAGTAGAAGAGCGAGTTTTACTGTTGTTGGGTACACCTCGTCAATGCTGGATGAGATTCTAGCGAAACGTCAGAACTACGAATTTATAGACTGCAAAATGAACGGATGTACTCCAGATAGTAACTATTCATCATATTTTTCCATCCGTAAAGGAATACGTATCAGCATATATATATATATATATATATATATATATATATATATATATATATATATATATATATATTATATTACAAATTTCCAGATACAGAACGAATCATACGTTCGGGAGCTGTCAATGCTTGACAAGGACCGGGACTAATAATATTTTTATATTACGGAATTCAACGCAAACCGCACTCGACATTCTCTACCGACAAAATGGTGCAACAATTGCCGGACGATTCAGTGATTGTAAAAGTTACAAATTTTACTTATTTCCTTAAACAAATTAAACTGTTGAGTGTTTAAATGGCGTTAGGGTATCAAACCCTCTCTTCCTATTCCGATGGGTTTAACCTCCTTTTTATGAAACGTTTGTTGCTCTCGCTCGTTTCTAAAATGTTCACGTTTCAGGATGTCTTCACGGTGGAGCTTTCAACTCTCTAGATCAGATAAATTTCAGGTTTTTAATGTACGCATCTGTATACACTTTCTTTGGCGGGATTAAAACTAAAGATGTCCAGTATAACGTTACAACGAATTAACTCGAAGATTTCCTGAAATCAAACACAACTTTCAATGCTAACAACTATTTTCGTCTTTACTTAGAGGTGATTTGGAGGTTATGTTTAAATTGTTTTAAAACTCAATATATTGCGTACAGTAGTATTATCCGAGCCACGATTGACCGAGTTCCGGGTTACCCGGGGTACTAAAAAGTGTATATATAGTACGTTTTGCCTCTCGGCAGGCTCCTAGAACAATCGTGTGAATATACGTTTTTAACTTATATACGCCTCTTTTCATTTTGAGCTTTGATTTTATTTTTGTTCTACGTAATTCGTTATATTTGATAATACGGAAGATTTTTTCACATCTTTGACCACATGAATGTTTTCAATCATGACAACAGTTTATCGCTTCAACGATTCTCTCGATTTTAACAGAGTTCGCGTTATCCGAGTTTTCGGTTATCCGAGGGGCCCTCGGTCCACAATACATCATTAAATATAGGCTTTACTGTACTTAGACACAATATACTACAATTATGTTTATTAAATAACAAATTTACTGTTATCCTATTACGGAATAAAGTAATTTAATTGAACATATTTTTTTACTGCCAATATGCAGTACAGACAGTAACGTAGCCAATGCGCATTAAAAACAGCTGTTGTATAAAATCATACGTTATTACATAGTTTAATTAAATGTACGACTTTTTAATATGTAAGAACAATCGTTTTTGTACTGTTTTACTTCTAAGTGTTGAAAACAAGTTTAGCGTTAAAAGCCGTGTTTGTAATACTTGTGAAATAGGCCTTTTACTTCCATTGAAAAAGGTACGCCTATAGATGTTCACACCTGTAAAACTGTAAGAAGCAATACAATCATTTCTAACAATACGTACTAAGGCTACGTTATACTTCTCAATTCAAATTTAAGTTTTTTTATTAAAAGAAAAATAGTGGTATTTTGTTTTATTATAATTAATGTTCATAAGTAGCCTATTTAAAGGTTATAAATTTATACGACTATATTTGCAGAAATATATTTGCTACATGACTGTATAACCATCAGTAATCTATTTTGTTTCTGCCTCCAGCGTACCGAATCTAATTTTCTTTGTCCCGTCCGTATATCTCTAGGGATATCTTAGTGTTATTCGATCACCAGTGACCAGACATTCCTATGCCATTTTATTGCCTTTACAGATATTGAAATCATTACTTTCATCATGGTCCTTTCAACGTTTTGTATTAACTAATCTTTTCTTGTGGGCGGAGTGTATGAACTAGATCTACTGAAGAGGTCCGTGCAACCACTCAGGGTAACTTAGGGGCGTCGTAGTACATTCTTTAATCCTAGCTCATATTGCATGTATTTCCCCTCATCCCAATCTGCACTGAGTTTATAAATATGGCGTCTTTATGCCCTGATAGTCAGTCTTCTACCAGACTGAATTCTCTTACCTTCCAGGTTACTCTTTCATCCCTACCTTAGTACCTATAGTTTAATATTTGTTACACTTTTCGCGACGATAATAGAATTTTAATGCACTTCACTATAAAATCCATAGAATAGCAGAATAATCTATTTTATAATTGTAATTTTCTACAATTGTCTTTTATGCTCCTCTTTCTAAGTAAACGTGTTTAGAAGCTATACGGTACAACATGTAAATTATATATATGTTCTTTACTTATATGTATGTGTATGTAAGAGTGTAGAGAAAATGTTTAGATATTAAGATATTTTAAACCGATCAATAAATAATGACATTACTGAGGGTTTCAATGCGTAAAGGAATTGATGGATAGATCAAAATAGATGAAAGTTTGCCTACATTCGTAGCAGTCTGGGTTAATTATTCGTAGTTGAATTGCTTCTATATCGTATCTTTTTGTCTATATTATGCTTTTTACTTAAAATCGTCAATCGTAATAAAAATGTCAATGCATACAAATATATGAACATGTTTTTGCCCACTTTAAACAAACGCATTTTACAAAAGTAAGCCTTTCGGAACTCCTCTATATACTAGCGTTGATATCTCCAAATTAAAATTCAGTACAAATAGTTGATAGGTTGATCATAATAGATACAGTTTTGTCTACATTCCTAGCAGTTGTGTCTATTTATATTGGTTATATACGATATTTGTACTACTTCTATACCGTATTAATTTTTTAATTTATTATGAAATTTACCATGACAATAAATATCAATGAAGACAATATATGAACTGCCAAAATATTTGTGCCTACTTTAAACGAACGCTTTTCACAAAAGCAAGCCTTTCGGAATTTTTAAAAGAACTCCTTCTCTATATCGGCGTTCATATCTCCCGATCAATGTGCAAAGCGTAGAGCAAATAGATCAAAATAGATAATTTTGCTTACCATCGTTACAGTTTTGGTTATTTTTTATTTATAATTACGACATTTGAACTAACTCTTTTCCGCATACTTATTTTTGTCTATAATGTGCTATTCACTATGAAATCGTCCATGATAATAAATGTCAATGTAGAGAAATATATGAACTGCCACCATGTTTTTGCCTACTTTAAACGAACGCCTCTCACAAAAGCAGGCATTTCGGAATGTTTTAAAGAACTCCTTCTCTATACCGGCGTTGATATCTCCCGACCAAAGTGCAGATGGGGACGGTCTCGAAGCGCTGTTACATATTTAATTAGTAAAGAAAACTAGTTCTGGCCCAAGACTAATGCGACAACTGTTCAGCATTAATACTTGCTACAAACAAAGAACTAGTCGTTTGGAAAATGCTAAATAGGCTTGGCGAGATTTGTTTTTTTGTGCTTACGAGATTGATAGCTAGGTATTTTCGGTGTCTACACTCCTTGTCATATATTTTACTCAGGCCGTTGGACCGCGGTGAGGTTTTTTTTTGTCCCGAGTCAGTTTTAATCGTTCCTCCATCCTGTTCGTTTGTTTGGTCGTGTATTTTTTGTTGTTATAATAAGTCCTCGATTCTTGTTGTTGGGTTTACGTATTCGGATGGTGTCCGGTGACACATTTCGGTCGGTTTTTAAGAGCACGGCTAATTAAATTAACGAAAAATGGAATGGACACCTGTTTTTGATTCAATTTTTAATTAAATAAGATATAAATCCAATCTTGATTAATTCAAACGGCGCAAGGAATGCTCATAAAAGATCGTATTTTTTTTAGTAATAAAGTTTAACCTGATTATCATTTTGTTTTAAATTCAGACATTTTGGCTCCCTTTATAGCGTATTAAGTTGATAATTTCAAACTTCCTAACCTACAGGCATATTAGTAAGTAGCTTAGCTTATACAATTCCTAATTTAAGCTAACTCCTACATACAATCTCCTAATTTAAACAAAAAATTCCATATTTTATCAAATATATTTACATATTGACAAAACTTGAGGGTAATTTTTATAATTAACGACTCAATTCTGTTGAAATGTTTTCGTTTTTATTTTAAAATTAAATTTTCTGTTACTAGAAAAACCGATACAAGTTCGAGTACAAGTTCAAAATAAAATGGCAAACATTAAATAATTGCCCCAAGTTTGAACGTTTTCCTCGATACAGGTTTTGTTTTCATCGGTGAACATAAACGACATTTTTGTGGTTGGGTTTGAGCTTATTTAAAGCACCAGCTCCACGTATACCACATACACCTATAGCGTACGTTTTCAGAACGTTTAACAAACGTTAGTAGAAGATGTAAAAAACGACGCTCTTTCTACCAGTTTTTAACGAAATTAATTAATTTTACATCGTGGGTAAAGAGGTTGTGATTTGTGTTGGGGAAATGGGATTTAGCTAAGCAAGGACACCGCAACAAATCAGTCTCGCTTTAGTGGGAACATATGGAAATCTTCGTGTAAAAATGTCATAAACAGGGCGCTTCAGTAATTTGTGCTTGCTTGTATTACTGAAGATGTAGTAGAAAAGATTGGAAACAGTATTCGGTAAAAGAGATAAGGGAATAATTAACTATTGAAAAACAATTGGAAAGTTTCAAAGGAATGTGATAGAGATGCGTTAAAACGTTGGTGAGTTTAAAAGAAATGTTGGAGAGGTTAGTAGAAATAACAGAGAGTTTCGTATGAACGTTAGACATTTTCGAAAAAATGTTGCAGATATCACTAGAAATAACAGAGAGTTTCGAAGAAATGTTGGAGAGATTAGTAGAGATAACAGAGAGTTTCGAATAAATGTTGAACACATTAGTAGAAATAACAGAGAGTTTTGTAGGAACGTTAGAGAGTTTCGAAGAAATGTTGCAGAAATCAGTAGAAATAATAGAGAGTTTCGAATAAATGTGTTACAGGTTAGTAGAGATAACAGAGAGTTTCGTAGGAACTTTAGAGAGTTTCGTAGAAATGTTGGAGAGATTAGTAGAGATAACAGAAAGTTTCGGATAAATTTTGAACAGATTAGTAGAGATAATAGAGAGTTTCGTAGGAACTTTAGAGAGTTTCGAAGAAATATTGGAGAGATTAGTAGAGATAACAGAAAGTTTCGAATACATGTTGAACAGATTAGTAGATATAATAGAGATTTTCTTAGGAACGTTAGAGAGTTTCGAAGAAATATTGGAGAGATTAGTAGAGATAACAGAGAGTTTCGAATAAATGTTGAACAGATTAGTAGAGATAATAGAGAGTTTCGTAGGAACTTTAGAGAGTTTCGAAGAAATATTGGAGAGATTAGTAGAGATAACAGAAAGTTTCGAATACATGTTGAACAGATTAGTAGATATAATAGAGATTTTCTTAGGAACGTTAGAGAGTTTAAAAGAAATGTTGGAGAGATTAGTAGAAATAACAGTGAGTTTTGTAGGAACGTTAGAGAGTTTCGAAGAAATGTTGCAGAGATCAGTAGAAATAATAGAGAGTTTCGAACATATGTTGAAGAGATTAGTAGAAATACCTGAGAGTTTCGTAGGAACGTTAGAGAGCTTCGAAGAAATGTTGGAGGGTTTAGTAGAAATAACAGAGAGTTTCGAAGAAATGTTGGAGAGATTAGTAGAAATACAGAGAGTTTTGTATGAACGTTAGAGAGTTTCGAAGAAATGTTGCAGAGATCAGTAGAAATAATAGAGAGTTTCGAATAAATGTTGAACAGATTAGTAAAGATAATAGAGAGTTTCGTAGGAACTTTAGATAGTTTCGAAGAAATATTGGAGAGATTAGTAGAGATAACAGAGAGTTTCGAATAAATGTTGGAGAGATTAGTAGAAATACAGAGAGTTTCGTATGAACGTTAGAGAGTTTCGAAGAAATGTTGGAGAGATTAGTAGAAATAACAGAGTGTTTCGAACATATGTTGAAGAGATTAGTAGAAATACCTGAGAGTTTCGTAGGAACGTTAGAGAGTTTCGAAGAAATGTTGGAGGGTTTAGTAGAAATAACAGAGAGTTTCGAAGAAATGTTGGAGAGATTAGTAGAAATACAGAGAGTTTCGTATGAACGTTAGAGAGTTTCGAAGAAATGTTGCAGAGATCAGTAGAAATAATAGAGAGTTTCGAATAAATGTTGAACAGATTAGTAAAGATAATAGAGAGTTTCGTAGGAACTTTAGATAGTTTCGAAGAAATATTGGAGAGATTAGTAGAGATAACAGAGAGTTTCGAATAAATGTTGGAGAGATTAGTAGAAATACAGAGAGTTTCGTATGAACGTTAGAGAGTTTCGAAGAAATGTTGGAGAGATTAGTAGAAATAACAGAGTGTTTCGAACATATGTTGAAGAGATTAGTAGAAATACCTGAGAGTTTCGTAGGAACGTTAGAGAGTTTCGAAGAAATGTTGGAGGGTTTAGTAGAAATAACAGAGAGTTTCGAAGAAATGTTGGAGAGATTAGTAGAAATACAGAGAGTTTCGTATGAACGTTAGAGAGTTTCGAAGAAATGTTGCAGAGATCAGTAGAAATAATAGAGAGTTTCGAATAAATGTTGAACAGATTAGTAAAGATAGTAGAGAGTTTCGTAGGAACTTTAGAGAGTTTTGAAGAAATATTGGAGAGATTAGTAGAGATAAAAGAAAGTTTCGAATAAATGTTGAACAGATTAGTAGATATAATAGAGAGTTTCTTAGGAACGTTGGAGAGTTTTAAAGAAATGTTGGAGAGATTAGTAGAAATAACAGAGTGTTTCGAACATATGTTGAAGAGATTAGTAGAAATACCAGAGAGTTTCGTAGGAACGTTAGAGAGTTTCGAAGAAATGTTGGAGGGTTTAGTAGAAATAACAGTGAGTTTCGAATAAATGTTGAACAGATTAGTAGAGATAACATAGAGGTTCGTAGGAACGTTTTAGAATTTCAAAGAAATGTTTGAGAGATTAGTAGAAATAACAGAGAGTTTCAAGTAAATATTGAACAGATTAGTAGAGATAACAGAGAGTTTTGAAGAAATGTTGGAGGCTTTAGTAGAAATAACAGAGAGTTTCGTAGAAATAATTCCGAAAATATAAAGTTCCGAAGAAAAGTTTGAATTTTGAATAAATTGTGTAAGAATTTCAGTGAAACGTTTCCTGTAACTAACATTAGCTACACTCAACAAATATAATGTAGCTACTCAGCTTCAGGATAGAAGATTTTATTATATACCTGCCTGATGCGTTCCCGCGAAAACATATATTAAATGTAGAACGGAAACAGACAACAAACACATCATAAAGTAGAATGATTAATACGATAGTGTGTTTTGTAAATCCAATGGTGGAAAAGGCTCGAGTGGGCGCAATTAAGAACAGATGCCTGGGGATAACGTTTTATTTAAAGAAGGCCAGCAAACACATAAAACTGGCAAGTCTCATTAAAACGCCAATCAATCTTAGCAATCCGAATGGGTTCTGTTCATTAAGTGGTTAGCAGTCCAAGAAATGGCTGGGCTTAATTACGGCGTCCACACGTTTTATTTAATACTTATTTCAATGACGTCTTTATTGTGCTAATCAAGACTCATGTAGATATGGCAATGACAATTGTGTTTGTTGTGATGCAGAGGAGTATGGGCTCATTTCTATGTCGACCGTTTAAGTTACTGTAGGAACAGCGGCCATAGCTTAGTGCTACTTTTCTGGGCTTATTTCTATGTCGACCGTTTAGGTTATTGTAGGAACAGCGGCCATAGCTTAGTGGTACTTTTCTGAGCTCATTTCTATGCCGACCGTTTAAGGAACTGTAGGAACAGCGGCCATAGCTTAGTGGTACTTCTCTGGGCTCATTTCTATGTCGACCGTTTAAGTTACTGTAGGAACAGCGGCCATAGCTTAGTGGTACTTTTCTGGGCTCATTTCTATGTCGACCGTTTAAGGAACTGTAGGAACAGCGGCCATAGCTTAGTGGTACTTTTCTGGTCTCATTTCTATGCCGACCGTTTAAGTTACTGTAGGAACAGCGGCCATAGCTTAGTGGTACTTCTCTGGGCTCATTTCTATGTCGACCGTTTAAGTTACTGTAGGAACAGCGGCCATAGCTTAGTGGTACTTTTCTGGGCTCATTTCTATGTCGACCGTTTAAGGAACTGTAGGAACAGCGGCCAAAGCTTAGTGGTACTTTTCTGGGTTCATTTCTATGTCGACCGTTTAAGGAACTGTAGGAACAGCGGCTATAGCTTAGTGGTACTTTTCTGGGGTCATTTCTATGTCGACCGTTTAAGGAACTGCAGGAACAGCGGCCATAGGTTAGTGGTACTTTTCTGGACTCATTTATATGTCGACCGTTCAAGTTACTGTAGGAACAGCGGCCATAGCTTAGTGGTACTTTTCTGGGCTCATTTCTATGTCGATCGTTTAAGTTACTGTAGGAACAGCGGCTATAGCTTAGTGGTACTTTTCTGGGCTCATTTCTATGTCGACCGTTTAAGGAACTGTAGGAACAGCGGCCATAGCTTAGGGGTACTTTTCTGGGCTCATTTCTATGTCGACCGTTTAAGGAACTGTAGGAACAGCGGCCGTAGCTTAGTGGTACTTTTCTGGCTTCATTTCTATGTCGACCGTTTAAGTTACTGTAGGAACAGCGGCCATAGCTTAGTGGTACTTTTCTAGGCTCATTTCTATGTCGATCGTTTAAGAAACTGTAGGAACAGCGGCTATAGCTTAGTGGTACTTTTCTGGGCTCATTTCTATGTCGACCGTTTAAGGAACTGTAGGAACAGCGGCCATAGCTTAGTGGTACTTTTCTGGGCTCATTTCTATGTCGACCGTTTAAGTTACTGTAGGAACAGCGGCCATAGCTTAGTGGTACTTTTCTAGGCTCATTTCTATGTCGATCGTTTAAGAAACTGTAGGAACAGCGGCTATAGCTTAGTGGTACTTTTCTGGCTTCATTTCTATGTCGACCGTTTAAGGAACTGTAGGAACAGCGGCCATAGCTTAGTGGTACTTTTCTGGGCTCATTTCTATGTCGACCGTTTACGTTACTGTAGGAACAGCGGCCATAGCTTAGTGGTACTTTTCTGAGCTCATTTCTATGTCGACCGTTTACGTTACTGTAGGAACAGCTGTTTTAACCTGATAGTACTTTACTTGGCTCATTTTCATGTCGACCGTTTAAATATCTGTGTAGGAACAGCGATCACAGCTTGATGTTACTTTACTGGACTCATTTCTATCTCGGTCATTTAACTGTTGAATTATAACATCATATTTTCTCTAACTGATGACATTTTTAGGAACATTAGAAATGATGTGACATTAACTTTGTAAACAAATCATATACAGTTCGATTTTATAGAGTTTCAATATTTTCTTAACTTCTTAAAGCTTGCGCGCATCTCGTGTGTGTGTGTGTGTGTACACGGTTTGTAAAATCATATGAAAGGAAACGTTAATTACACGAAGGAGAAAGAGAGGCAGAGACAGCGAGAGAAAGAGGGAGAAAGATTAATTAGAGGGAGAGTGTGGAGAGAGAAATAGAGAGAGGTAAAGAAAGAGAGGTAGTGAAGAGAGAGGGTGGGATATATTTAGAAAGTGTGGAGAAGAGTGTTTGGGAGGAGAGAAGGTGTGAGAGAGAAAAGAGAGTAAGAATATAGCTCTCTAGGCTTACTCCTTCATAGAATGTTCTAGAGAAAAAAATAAGAACACGAATTACCTGCTGATAGTTCAGTGAAAATACACCTGAAGCTTTATCCTTATCTAGCCTAAGAATTCACCCGTCGAATCAGTCCCTCCTTCCTGTGGCTTATACTTCCTTTATTAAATAGTTTAACAAATTATGTCAATTGGCAAACGCATTTTATTAAAATGTTATACATTCATTAATTTTTGTCTTTACAAAGATTCGTGTTTTAATTATAAAAGAATCATGAAACCCTGTTTGCCCATTAATTGTCCTAAAGATAGAATAGTTTAAATAATTTAGTTCCTGGAGGGTAAATATCTTCTCGGTACTATATTAGCCAAAACTTCATGAAGTTTTTATTGTTTGTAATTTTAAGAGAAATGGAGATAAAATTACCTCGTAATTGTGAATTTATACCTGAAACTGTGGTGATAAAACTGTTACATTTTACTCTTATTATAACTGTGCTATAAAAACCATTAAAGCTTTAATGTGGAGAGATTCTAGAAAGTTTCCCTCTCTTGAGACATATAAAACTAGGTGTTTCTAGTATTACTCCTTTACTATACACTGCTCACTTCCTAGCAGTTGTGAAATACCGAGGCGATTATTCCAGCAGATTGGCTGTGGTTACGTTGATTATACGAGCCACTGCCATAAATTAATTACACATCTGCATTCCGTAATGTGCTTAGCAACGGTCAGTGATTTTATGGTGAAATATCTTCGACGTTTAATCGTCACGTGACAAGTGATGAAAATGCATGGGACATTCCGTACTCTGGCGCGTTTATTTCCTTGAACTCTGCCTTTCTCTCAATCACCTGACGATTGCTGCTAATTGCGCAAGAAAGAAAATCTAACTTATTTCCGTCCGAGGGGACTTTATCGCCGCTGAATTATCTGATAACAGGCGCCGTGCTGTGCATCGGCTTTCTCCTATCGTATCGGGGATCTACAAAAACGTTACGAAAAGAATTATTCATAACTCAGGATTTTCTCAGAATTCATAACTCAGAACTATTAATCTTTGCATACTCAGGATTTTAACGCATTCAAACCACTGGCATTTAAGTCTCTGCATGTTTACACGTAATTGCTTCTATATTCCTATATTAGTTTTGAAGTTGGTTCTCATCTAAGCTTAAACATATTTACAACTGAATAAAGGTAAATAATAAAAACTTACACTCAAAATATCACTAATAAGGAGTTTATTTAACCTGTTTAGTTTCGGCGTTAATGTCGCCTTCATCAGTATCGAAGGCTACACGGAAAGTAACGAGGGTTAGATTGGTTCACTAGTTTGGTTAAATATACTAGTGATTAGTGAAATTTCTAGTGCAATTTTTCAGTTCCTTTTGTCAGTTCACTCACTCATATAAATCTTGTTCAAATTTTTAGTCGCTAATAACAAACTGTTATTCATCCACTCAAGGTCAAATATATTCTTTTTCAACTTGTAGTTGAGGAGACTTGTTGTTATTACATCTTTTGAGATAGTTCATTAATTAAATTTAATGAATTAATTTTAATTTTATATGCGGAAAAAACTGTTTACAAAAGTGACAAGGTATGCAATATACTTATTTCGTCCCATTTCGTTTAAAATAAGTGATAACATATGGTTTCATAAAAAAGCTGATTTTATGTTATAGGTTATGTGGTAGAACAGCTGTTTAACTCATGGGTTATGTTACTTTATCTATAATGTTACTAATAATTTAATAAAAGGAACGAAATACAAATTTTTGACCTAAGTAGCAATTGATTTAAAAAAACGTTTTGTTCATATTACTTGCTTATTATAATATACCCACGTAGATTAGGGGCATTTTTGTGGTTTTTCAATATATCTTGGGGGGCATTAGGTTTTATTATTTTTAAGCGTACCTGAGGACTTTCTACATCACAATATATAATGCTTAATTTAACAATTTATATACAACTTTAAAATATCTATTACAAAAGTTTTCGATTTTATTTGAAAATTAAGACGCCCAAAAGTATAAAATAAAATTTCGACTAATTTATGTGAAATCTTATAAACTATTTTCCATTCACTCCCAGATGACCAATAGAAATGATATTTTGTAAGCTTCGATCACAATACATAAGTAATCAATCATTAAGAAAATCAATTGAATAGTGACATTTTATTTTTTGTTATGGACGTACACATTTAATTAATGAGCATTTCAATTAATGTAGTTGAAATTTTGTAATAGATTTTTCGCCCACTTTCCTGTCTAATTGGAAATGTTGCAGTCATTTATATTCGATGGAAATACATGAATCAATCATAAAACATGGATTAAGTGATTAATTAAGACATTTCTAATAATGTAAATGAGTGATATATATAAATCGTATGCTGATATGCATCGAGCATAATTAACTAGTCAGCATAATTCCAGCACTAATAATTACTGTAAATCAAACTGAATATGTTTTCTGTGTTACGAAATAATACCAATGGAATTTCTATGTGCATAGTAATTGATTATAAGATTTTCTAAAGACTAAAGTGTAAAATTTTGTTAAAAATCACCGCTTTTATATCAAAATGAATAAAATGTTTTTCCTTATGGACGTTAGAAGAAGACGACTATTCTTGACTAAAACTAAAACTATGAAGAGCCATTACTTATTTTAAATCTACAAGATATAACAAATTTTAAAAGTGAATTTTATACAATTTAAAAAAAACACTTTCTTTAAAGGTAAATAAAGTATTATTAAAGTTCCATGCTTTTATTTTTAATTACAAAAGTTTTAATGTGACATCGTATCAAAGTATTTGTTGTTGTTAGATCATTTTGAAAAAATTGGATTTATTATTATTTTTATTTTTGTAGTGCTACTGCATATTCTTCTTGTTTGAATTGTGTTCTCCCTGTTTTGTTACATTGCTTAAACATTTCCCTAAAATTAATTACCAGAATTGATTTCTGACAATTGTTATCTATTTACAAAGTCTTATCTGGTTTTCCAATGTTTTATCGTCGACTTCTTCAACTACAATTTTGCTGAGGTATTTAATTTTCTCACATTTTGTAGACCTTCTACTTAGTATCGCTTAAACGTTCGTACTTGCCAACATTCATTACAGTGTTTGTTTTCTAATTGGTTTTCTTCGCCGTCTATTAAAGTAATTTTGTCTTCATGTGCTCTAAGTAGAATATAAAGTCGAAACTTTCAAATTTGGTTTTCCTTTATTATAATTATATTAATTTTGTTGAAGTATAGCCTAGTTTTTTGTTTCCAAAACAAATACGTGCAAATATTTCTTAAATAAAAATATAGAGATAATAACTTGGCTCAACTGTGGTGTATTTTTTTACTATAGATAAATAAACCATCTTACACACATAAACTTTTTATTGAAAATTCAGAAGTATATTTCGATTGAAAAGCAGTTATCTTGAGAGGAAATTACTACAATACTAACTTGTAAGTAAACTCTTACAAAACGAAGCTTGTAGTAATATCCTCTGAAGATGATTGCTTTGCAATCGAAATGTACATACGGATTTCAATAAAACATTGTGTAGCTAAGATGTTTTATTTATCTATAATAAAATATGTAATATTTGCAATATTTGTAATTTGTAACAATATGTAAATGCTTTTACCTTTTATTAAATAATTACAATTAATATAAATAAAGTAACATAACATATGCGTTCAAACAGCTCTTCTACCACACAACCTATAACATAAAATCAGCTGTTTTATGAAATCACATGTTATCATTTATTTAAACCCAATTGAGACGAAATAACTATATTGCATACCTTGCCCCTTTTGTGAAAAGTTTTATCTACATAAAACTAAAATGAATTAATTGAATTTAATTAATGAATTAATATTTGAAAGAACTGAATTAACATCAAGTGTCATCCACTACAAGTTTAAACAAATGTAATTGAACCTGAGTGGGTGAATGAAAGGTATTTCATTAACGATTGACAATTTGAGTAATATATATATAGGTAGAGTGTGAACTAATAGAAGGAATGAAAAAATTGAAAAAGTGAATTGTTAGCTGCTGTTAAACAAGTAATATTAATAAAAAATGTTAAAGTCAATTCTTACTTAGTTCAACAAAGACAAATTTTATTTTAGTATTTTTTTATTAAGTAATTACTATTAATATAAATAAAGTATCATAACCTATGCGTTAAAACAGATGTTCTACCGCATAACCTACAACATGAAATCAGCTGTTTTATGAAATCACATGTTATCATTTATTTAAACCCAATTGAGACGAAATAACTATATTGCATACCTTGCCCCTTTTGTGAAAAGTTTTATCTACATAAAACTAAAATGAATTAATTGAATTTAATTAATGAATTAATATTTGAAAGAACTGAATTAACATCAAGTGTCATCCACTACAAGTTTAAACAAATGTAATTAAACCTGAGTGGGTGAATGAAAGGTATTTCATTAACGATTGACAATTTGAGTAATATATATATAGGTAGAGTGTGAACTAATAGAAGGAATGAAAAAATTGAAAAAGTGAATTGTTAGCTGCTGTTAAACAAGTAATATTAATAAAAAATGTTAAAGTCAATTCTTACTTAGTTCAACAAAGACAAATTTTATTTTAGTATTTTTTTATTAAGTAATTACTATTAATATAAATAAAGTATCATAACCTATGCGTTAAAACAGATGTTCTACCGCATAACCTACAACATGAAATCAGCTGTTTTATGAAATCATATGTTATCGCTTATTTAAAGCCAATGTGGACGAAATAACTATATTGCGTACCTTGCCCCTTTTGTGAAAAGTTTCTCTCCCACATAAAACTAAAATGAATTAAAAGAATTTAATTCATGAATTAATATTGGAAAAAAACTGTTTTAACATCAAGTGTCATCCACTACAAGTTTAAAAATATGTTGCCCATTTGAACCTGAGATGAATAAAAAGTATTTCATTAATTCACAATTAAACATTTGAACAATATGTATATAAATAGAGTGTGAATTAATAAAAGGAATTGAACAAAATAATAAATAAATGAAATTTACCATCACGGCGAAGCTTCGAGATAATGCTACAACAGTAGATGCCTGCTGGCCAATGTCCTTTCTTCACAATTATTCGGAGAAATTCTATTCCATCGGAGGCGAGAGGTCCTGCCCTCTGACCTGTACCGTCTGTTCCAGCATGATGGGATTAATAAGTTTTCTTAATGAAATCCGATTTCAACAACGACGTTGCAACAAGCTGGTTATTTCTTTGTTAGTACAGCTGTAGTTAATCATCTGTCGGAAGGTGAAATTGTTTTACAAATAGGTTACAGCTGAGAAGTCCTGCTTCGATGCCTCAGAAGTCTTGTAACGTGTATGTATTAGTAACACAGATTAGCAAACTTTATGGTATTCGTAGTTATTTACACTCCATTTCATTTTTAACAAATAAGACAAATTATACAACTTTTCGTATACGTTTAGCTACTGAAACGTTTCGGAAAGTATATTTCATCATCAGAACAACAAATTAAATACATCGCAAGAAACGTAAAGAACTGTATTACATACTGCTATATTTTAATTACTTATTACACTTTGAAATTACTTGCGACCAGACATTCTGTTAACTATAAGTTGTTAAATTGTTAACTTGCCCTTGGAGGAAACTTCTTTAGCCTCCACGAAGTCGTAAGACGAAAACGTTTCCTCCAAGTGTGTGTGTTAACAATTTAACAACTTATTTTAATGGAATTTCTTGTTGCAAGTAATTTCAAAGTGTAATAAGTAATTAACAACCAACTCGTCATGAAACACATCAAGATTTCGAGATTGTAATTGTTATTATTTTATTTACAATTTCAGGAGCCCAATAAACAGCTCAAAACCATAATTTCCATAAAAATATTTTGGTCCATTTATAGTTTTGTTATGGTCATTATGGAGACTGAAACATTATGTATCTAATATCTAACACATAACCAACATTATAACCAATAAATCTATCAATAAACTAATATCGTATATATATCTCAATACTTAAAAGTACTACCATTGAAATTTCAAAAATATGTAACAAGTAGTTTTATATATCAGTAATGTTTGAGTTAAGGTTTGTGAGTTAAAGACATTAATAAATAACTATACACAATCTGAGCAAACACTTTATAAATCCTATGCCACCTTCATCAGTCTTCAGTAATCAACATTAATATTTAATAATATCAGCATAGGCTATACATATCTAATAGTATAGAACATAAATATCTAAATAGAAAATACATATCTATATAAAACATAGATATATGGATAGAACATAGATGACCACAAAGACCATCAATATCCGCATGAAGCATAAATATCTATATAGAAAATAAAATTTCTATCTAGTACAGATATGTAAATAGAACATAATTATCCGCATGAAGCATAAATATCTATATAGAAAATAAAATTTCTATATAGAACAGATATATAAATAGAACATAAATATCTGCATAAAACATAAATATCTATATAGAAAATAAAATTTCTATATAGAACAGATATATAAATAGAACATAAATATCTGCATAAAACATAAATATCTATATAGAAAATAAAATTTCTATATAGAACAGATATATAAATAGAACATAAATATCTGCATGAAGCATAAATATCTATATAGAAAATAAAATTTCTATCTAGTACAGATATGTAAATAGAACATAAATATCCGCATGAAGCATAAATATCTATATAGAAAATAAAATTTCTATATAGAACAGATATATAAATAGAACATAAATATCTGCATAAAACATAAATATCTATATAGAAAATAAAATTTCTATATAGAACAGATATATAAATAGAACATAAATATCTGCATAAAACATAAATATCTATATAGAAAATAAAATTCCTATATAGAACAGATATATAAATAGAACATAAATATCTGCATAAAACATAAATATCTATATAGAAAATAAAATTTCTATATAGAACAGATATATAAATAGAACATAAATATCTGCATAAAACATAAATATCTATATAGAAAATAAAATTTCTATATAGAACAGATATATAAATAGAACATAAATATCTGCATAAAACATAAATATCTATATAGAAAATAAAATTTCTATATAGAACAGATATATAAATAGAACATAAATATCTGCATGAAGCATAAATATCTATATAGAAAATAAAATTTCTATCTAGTACAGATATGTAAATAGAACATAAATATCCGCATGAAGCATAAATATCTATATAGAAAATAAAATTTCTATATAGAACAGATATATAAATAGAACATAAATATCTGCATAAAACATAAATATCTATATAGAAAATAAAATTTCTATATAGAACAGATATATAAATAGAACATAATTATCCGCATGAAGCATAAATATCTATATAGAAAATAAAATTTCTATATAGAACAGATATATAAATAGAACATAAATATCTGCATAAAACATAAATATCTATATAGAAAATAAAATTTCTATCTAGTACAGATATGTAAATAGAACATAAATATCCGCATGAAGCATAAATATCTATATAGAAAATAAAATTTCTATATAGAACAGATATATAAATAGAACATAAATATCTGCATAAAACATAAATATCTATATAGAAAATAAAATTTCTATCTAGTACAGATATGTAAATAGAACATAAATATCTGCATAAGACATAAATATTTACATTGAAAATAGATATCTTCATAGAAAATATACACCGCTTAAGTCAAAATATCTGCTTAAAAAACACATATCTACATAGATATGAATTTCTACTTAGAGATCAATTTCTACGTAGAACATGGATATATGCTTAGAAAATAGACGTCCCCATAGGGCATACATATCCGTA
Source organism: Prosapia bicincta (assembly GCA_036971475.1). Taxonomy (NCBI): domain Eukaryota; kingdom Metazoa; phylum Arthropoda; class Insecta; order Hemiptera; family Cercopidae; genus Prosapia; species Prosapia bicincta. Next base: position 89,786 of record JBAIZL010000101.1, read on the forward strand.
TAGGGCACCAATAACCGAGTAGACTATAAATATCTACATAGAACAGAAATATCTGCATAAAACATAAATATCTACATAAAACATAGAATTTGCATAGAATATAAGTCTCTGCTCTTAAATATCTACTTAGAAAATAAATGTCCGCGTACAGGACAAATATCTACATAGAACATAACAATTCCCATGATTTAATATAGTCAATTTTATAATCACTTCTCATATAAACAATGAATTAAAACATTTTACGCCTCCTGGAATTACGTTTAACCTAATTTATTCATTATTCTTTAACCGAAAAAATTAATATTTTATTTAAAAGTTGAATACATGTTATTTATGCAAAAGTAAAAATATATTTTAGGTAATTTGTCAATGTACTTGAAAGAGCCTCTTTCTTTCTAGAGTTTCGAACTCAAAATGAGTAATTCTGACTCCAGTTTAAGAAGAGTGTACTAATTATTTCAAGATATAACAAGCACAAATTCTTTATCGTTTTTACTATATTTGTTCGAATTTTTTTAAAACCTGGGTTTGGGGCCCCAAAACCCACCCAGCCTTCGTGGCAACCAACCTCTAGCGAGCTACCTCCGTCTCACATGCGCATGCGGTTAGTATCCCTAATGCGAGGGAAGAAAACTCCATTGATTGCCTATGTACCAAGCTCATAAGCTCTTTCCATGGACAATCAGGAGATAGTGAAATAAAACAGTACGGCAAGTGTCGCGTTAAGAGCAGGATGAGAAATCCTGGCAAGAAAGAAACCCTGCCAGGGAAAATCCCGCGACAGATCATGCAGGAACCCTGGGGGCTTGGATCACCTTATGCTAAGGGATAAGGGGAGGTATATACCTTGTTAGTGAGTCTATGGCAGGAATGACATGCACCTCTTCTTCTGCTGCCTATTCGAAACTTAAAAGGCATGCAGTCAACTTAGTACTTCCGTTGAGGCTAAGCTGCGACCCTGGAGAAGTGTCCCTGCGACACCTGGAACATAACTGTGAAGCATCAAACAACAGAATTTATTAGTATGTATATACTAATATTTTTGCAGTTTATACTGCATATTTTTTGTATTATGATTAGAGCTAGGAGGTCAGTAAGGACAGCGGCCGTCTGTATGTGTCGTGGTTGGGGGCGTTTACCCAGTGAGGAAATGAGTGTGAATGTTGTATGTACATGACCCTGTTTGTAGGACCTTGTTACTAAGTGTCGGAGGTGTTGTTTGATGAAAGGCACTTTCAAGTCAGTGTGAAGCAGTGTTAATCTTGTACATCTAGGTTCCTTCGTGATTTTTCGCAAACCCTTGTTTTGGAATAACTGGAGTCTGCGTGTGCCTGAGTTGCCTGCATGGCCCCAGACGGGTGAAGCGTAAGTGAGTATGCTGCGCAACATAGAAACGTATATAGTAGTGGCCGCTCGTAGAGAAAGTGGGTTTGTTCTGTTAAGCATAGGATATAGTTGTGTTAATCGACTTGTTGCTTTCTTTAACGTGTTGGTAATGTGAGGACATATTTGTTCGACCTTCTGTAGAATCGACAGTACTTCCATCTAGCGGACCTTTCAGACACGAGCGGGACGAAAAACTAAGCCCGTGCGAGATTACGTTCCGAGCTAAAAAACCGGTCATGGTTCCGAAATTTTGGCGTTTTTATTTACTCTATTGAATTTTCCTTGGGCCAGTATATTTTTCACATTTCCCATCGGATTAATAATTCGTCAAGAACGTCTTAAAGGAAATTAGTTCTCGTCCGAGTTTTTCTCTCCATTCTATACCTCACCTTCTCCCACATGACTCATCGTTTTCCATCCGTTATGGTTGTCATTTATTTATCAATCGGCTCTTAAGTATTTAATATTTCTGTGAAATTTCAGTTTGACCATGCCATTATCGTACAATGACGAGAAAGTTGTCATTATTGGAGCTGGCGGAGTGGCTTTCTTCGAGGCTTATTGTCTGTTTCAATTAAAAACTAGAAAATCTTTTACTTTCAAGAAGTTGTCCTTGCTTTCAAGCATTCACTCGGTCCCGGACGTCTCGAAGTTGTGAGCTATCTTCACATTGTCATTGCGATAAAGTGATAAGTCTTTAACTTTAGTTCAAATCCCAGACATGTGCGTGCATTCGTGCGTGCGTGTGTGTGTAATTATTTTAAAAACGTTATTTTACTGCGATCACATTTAGTATGCTTGCTTGTAGTAACTATTTACAGGTGTTAATCCTTGTTTCTTTGTATCTCTTATGGCAAAATAATAACGTTAAAATTACCAATAAAATACTAAAATATCTCGTGGCATAAAATTTGAATCCATTAAAGTGAATATTACATTATTTGAAAATAAATAAAAGGTGAACGCGTGGTCAAGTGGGTAAAACAGTTGCCTATGAAACTAAATGTTCTGGGTTCGGTTCTCAGTAGCACCATTGAATTTCTGAGTATGTTTTAGGCCCCGAGTCGACTCAGCTTTGAAAGTGAGTACCTAGGATTGTCATTCTGGGTAATAATAGGGGGTTTAAGCCTAGGGATCACCACATTACCTTAAAGCCGAAGTAGGGCAGTTTTACCTTGTCCCATGTAGTGTAAAAAGTATTCATTATTTATTCTATTATTGAATAATAAATAAATGGTAAATAAATAGATACAAAAATAAGATTTATTCTGAACTTCGAAATAATTCGACAAAAATCCTGCTTTAAATTATACCTGACGTGTTTCCTGAACCCCCTCGCTTTAACGTTTATTCTTGATCCCAGCTCCCCCCTGACGCAAGTTGCTTAGCGGATTTACTGCTTTAAACAATACAACAGGACTCTGTATTTAACAAGTGTATCGCTAGGTATGTTTCTGTTACCTCTGAGGATGGTTGCTTCGCATTCGAAACTTACCCAAGGTTAATATAAATTAATTATGGTTAGATAGTGTTTGTGTTATTTATTCTTCAAGTGTTTTATTGAAGAACCACTAATCGTGGACCTTTTGGGTAGGTAAACAAAAGGCTATTCATGGCGACTGTTTCTGTTTAAGCATTTTAAATTGACGAGAGGTTAGCATAGCGAAGGGTAAATATGCTAAAACTTAAGTGTAACTGATGTTTCTAAAGAGATCCTGAAAATAATTTGCATTTGTACAGGTCAAAAATAATTGAGTTAGTTTTTAAACAATTTAAATCACTGTCAAATCGATGTTTAATTTACAAAAATAACTTGAAATAATACCATAACCATATTTCCTTTCGTAGTTATTCGGTTTCACGTTCAGGCCTTACAAAATGAAACTCAGGATAATATTTTCTATGACTGAAATCGTTTACTTCGTACATGATTACAAAATGTAGTGTTCTTTGTAATAAAATATTGAGCAAGTACTTATTCTCCTTGAGCAACATAATTAAGTTTGTAAATATTTATATACAAAAATATAAAATATTATCATTCAACAACTTGTAGCAACTGTGGCGAAAATTTTGTTTTAAATAAATAAAACTTCTTAATCACAAATGAAACCTTCTATTTAAACCCTTATGCACATTTCGATTACAAAGCAAACATCTTTAAAGGAAATTATTATAATTCTCTGTTATTACAAAAATAATGAGTTATTTTTGTGATAATTCCTCTGAAGATGATTACTTTGCAATTGAAATGTATGTGTATAAGGGTTTGAATAAAAAGTTTTATTTGCGGTTGAAAGGTCTTATTTATTTAAGAGTTATTTTTGCAAAAGTTTACACATAATTGCTTTGAAATTGGAATATACAGATGGGTTTGAATAAAAACGTATTGCTTGTGATTAAAAGGTTTTATTTATTTAGGACCTATTTTTGCAATAGTTTTCTGTACAGATGATTGCTTTGCAAATGGAATTTACACAAGGGTTTGAATAAAAAGGTTTTGTATGTGGTTTAGAGGTTTTATTTATTTAGGAGTTATTTTTGGAATACCTTTCTCTACAGATGATTGCTTTGCAAATGGAATGTACACAGGGTTTTGAACAGAAAGGTTTTGTTTGTGATTAAGAGGTTTTATTTATCTAAGAATTATTTTTGCAATAGTTTTCTCTGCATAAGATTGCTTTGCAAATGGAATGTACACAGGGTTTTGAACAGAAAGGTTTTGTTTGTGATTAAGAGGTTTTATTTATCTAAGAATTATTTTTGCAATAGTTTTCTCTGCATAAGATTGCTTTGCAAATGGAATGTACACAAGGTTTTGAACAAAAAGGTTTTGTTTGTGGTTAAGAGGTTTTATTTATTTAAGAATTATTTTTGCAATAGTTTTCTCTGCATAAGATTGCTTTGCAAATGGAATGTACACAGGGTTTTGAACAAAAAGGTTTTCTTTGTAATTAAGAGGTTTTATTTATCTAAGAATTATTTTTGCAATAGTTTTCTCTGCATAAGATTGCTTTGCAAATGGAATGTACACAGGGTTTTGAACAAAAAGGTTTTGTTTGTGGTTAAGAGGTTTTATTTATTTAAGAATTATTTTTGCAATAGTTTTCTCTGCATAAGATTGCTTTGCAAATGGAATGTACACAGGGTTTTGAACAAAAAGGTTTTCTTTGTAATTAAGAGGTTTTATTTATCTAAGAATTATTTTTACAATAGTTTTCTCTGCATAAGATTGCTTTGCAAATGGAATGTACACAGGGTTTTGAACAAAAAGGTTTTGTTTGTGATTAAGAGGTTTTATTTATTTAAGAATTATTTTTGCAATAGTTTTCTCTGGATAAGATTGCTTTGCAAATGGAATGTACACAGGGTTTTGAATAAAAAGGTTTTGTTTGTGATTAAGAGGTTTTATTTATCTAAGAATTATTTTTGCAATAGTTTTCTCTGCATAAGATTGCTTTGCAAATGGAATGTACACAGGGTTTTGAACAAAAAGGTTTTGTTTGTGATTAAGAGGTTTTATTTATCTAAGAATTATTTTTGCAATAGTTTTCTCTGCATAAGATTGCTTTGCAAATGGAATGTAGATAAGACTATAAATAAAAACGTTTATTGAAATTTATCTAAGACCGTGTTTGTAATAGTTTTCTCTGAAGATGATTGATTTGGAATCGAAAGGTACTTAAGGGTCAAAATAAAAAGTGTTGTTTGTAGTAAAGAGGTTTTATTCATTTAAAATAATATTATCACGTATTTATTCTGTTGGTATTACCTGTTTTTAATCTATGTTATCCCAGTAAAAATAATATACGTTTTTTAAAAAAGCATTTATAAACTATTTACTGATGTTATTGTTGCTTATCGAAGTGCATAATGTATGGAACCGTGTTACTTTGCGTTAAACAACCCCTGTCTGTTTACAGGTGTTAACCCTTGTTTCTTTGCGTCTCTTATGGCAAAATAATAACGTTAAAATTACCAAGAAAATACTAAAATATCTCGTGGCATAAAATTTGAATCCATTAAAGTGAATATTACATTATTTGAAAATAAATAAAAGGTGAACGCGTGGTCAAGTGGGTAAAACAGTTCCCTATGAAACTAAATGTTCTGGGTTCGGTTCTCAGTAGCACCATTGAATTTCTGAGTATGTTTTCAGGCCCGACTCAGCTTTGAAAGTGAGTACCTAGGATTGTCATCCAGGGTAATAATAGGGGGTTTAAGCCTAGGGATCACCACATTACCTTAAAGCCGAAGTAGGGCAGTTTTACCTTGTCCCATGTAGTGTAAAAAGTATTCATTATTTATTCTATTATTGAATAATAAACAAATGGTAAATAAATAGATACAAAAATAAGATTTATTCTGAACTTTGAAATAATTCGACAAAAATCCTGCTTTAAATTATACCTGACGTTTCCTGAACCCCTTCGCTTTAACGTTTATTCTTGATCCCAGCTCCCCCCTGACGCAAGTCGCTTAGCGGATTTACTGCTTTAAACAATACAACAGGACTCTGTATTTAACAAGTGTATCGCTAGGTATGTTTCTGTTACCTCTGAGGATGGTTGCTTCGCATTCGAAACTTACCCAAGGTTAATATAAATTAATTATGGTTAGATAGTGCTTGTGTTATTTATTCTTCAAATGTTTTATTCAAGAACCACTAATCGTGGACCTTTTGGGTAGGTAAACAAAAGGCTATTCATGGCGACTGTTTCTGTTTAAGCATTTTAAATTGACGAGAGGTTAGCATAGCGAAGGGTAAATATGCTAAAACTTAAGTGTAACTAATGTTTCTAAAGAGATCCTGAAAATAATTTGCATTTGTACAGGTCAAAAATAATTGAGTTAATTTTTAAACAATTTAAATCACTGTCAAATCGATGTTTAATTTACAAAAATAACTTGAAATAATACCATAACCATATTTCCTTTCATAGTTATTCGGTTTCACGTTCAGACCTTATAAAATGAAACTCAGGATAATATTTTCTATGACTGAAATCGTTTACTTCGCACATGATTACAAAATGTAGTGTTCTTTGTAATAAAATATTGAGCAAGTACTTATTCTCCTTGAGCAACATAATTACGTTTGTAAATATTTATATACAAAAATATAAAATATTATCACTCAACAACTTGTAGCAACTGTGGCGAAAATTTTGTTTTAAATAAATAAAACTTCTTAATCACAAATGAAACCTTCTATTTAAACCCTTATGCACATTTCGATTACAAAGCAAACATCTTTAAAGGAAATTATTATAATTCTCTGTTATTACAAAAATAATGAGTTATTTTTGTGATAATTCCTCTGAAGATGATTACTTTGCAATTGAAATGTATGTGTATAAAGGTTTAAATAAAAAGTTTTATTTGCGGTTGAAAGGTCTTATTTATTTAAGAGTTATTTTTGCAAAAGTTTACACATAATTGCTTTGAAATTGGAATATACAGATGGGTTTGAATAAAAACGTATTGCTTGTGATTAAAAGGTTTTATTTATTTAGGACCTATTTTTGCAATAGTTTTCTGTACAGATGATTGCTTTGCAAATACAATTTACACAAGGGTTTGAATAAAAAGGTTTTGTTTGTGGTTTAGAGGTTTTATTTATTTAAGAATTTTATATTTTCAATAGATTTCTCTACAGATGATTGCTTTGATAATACAATTTACAAATGGTTTTGAACAAAAAGGTTTTGTTTGTGGTTAAGAGGTTTTATTTATTTAAGAATTTTTTTTGCAATAACTCTCTACAGATGATTGCTTTGCAAATGGAATGTACACAGGGTTTTGAACAAAAAGGTTTTGTTTGTGGTTAAGAGGTTTTATTTATTTAAGAATTATTTTTGCAATAGTTTTCTCTGCATAAGATTGCTTTGCAAATGGAATGTACACAGGGTTTTGAACAAAAACGTTTTGTTTGTGATTAAGAGGTTTTATTTATCTAAGAATTATTTTTGCAATAGTTTTCTCTGCATAAGATTGCTTTGCAAATGGAATGTACACAGGGTTTTGAACAAAAAGGTTTTGTTTGTGATTAAGAGGTTTTATTTATCTAAGAATTATTTTTGCAATAGTTTTCTCTGCATAAGATTGCTTTGCAAATGGAATGTACACAGGGTTTTGAACAAAAAGGTTTTGTTTGTGATTAAGAGGTTTTATTTATTTAAGAATTATTTTTGCAATAGTTTTCTCTGCATAAGATTGCTTTGCAAATGGAATGTACACAGGGTTTTGAACAAAAAGGTTTTGTTTGTGATTAAGAGGTTTTATTTATTTAAGATTATTTTTGCAATAGTTTTCTCTGCATAAGATTGCTTTGCAAATGGAATGTACACAGGGTTTTGAACAAAAAGGTTTTGTTTGTGGTTAAGAGGTTTTATTTATTTAAGAATTATTTTTGCAATAGTTTTCTCTGCATAAGATTGCTTTGCAAATGGAATGTACACAGGGTTTTGAACAAAAAGGTTTTGTTTGTGATTAAGAGGTTTTATTTATCTAAGAATTATTTTTGCAATAGTTTTCTCTGCATAAGATTGCTTTGCAAATGGAATGTACACAGGGTTTTGAACAAAAAGGTTTTGTTTGTGATTAAGAGGTTTTATTTATCTAAGAATTATTTTTGCAATAGTTTTCTCTGCATAAGATTGCTTTGCAAATGGAATGTACACAGAGTTTTGAACAAAAAGGTTTTGTTTGTGATTAAGAGGTTTTATTTATCTAAGAATTATTTTTGCAATAGTTTTCTCTGCATAAGATTGCTTTGCAAATGGAATGTACACAGGGTTTTGAACAAAAACGTTTTGTTTGTGATTAAGAGGTTTTATTTATCTAAGAATTATTTTTGCAATGGTTTTCTCTGCATAAGATTGCTTTGCAAATGGAATGTATACAGAGTTTTGAACAAAAAGGTTTTGTTTGTGATTAAGAGGTTTTATTTATCTAAGAATTATTTTTGCATAGTTTTCTCTGCATAAGATTGCTTTGCAAATGGAATATACACAGGGTTTTGAACAAAAAGGTTTTGTTTGTGATTAAGAGGTTTTATTTATCTAAGAATTATTTTTGCAATAGTTTTCTCTGCATAAGATTGCTTTGCAAATGGAATGTACACAGGGTTTTGAACAAAAAGGTTTTGTTTGTGATTAAGAGGTTTTATTTATCTGAGAATTATTTTTGCAATAGTTTTCTCTGCATAAGATTGCTTTGCAAATGGAATGTACACAGGGTTTTGAACAAAAAGGTTTTGTTTGTGATTAAGAGGTTTTATTTATCTAAGAATTATTTTTGCAATAGTTTTCTCTGCATAAGATTGCTTTGCAAATGGAATGTACACAGGGTTTTGAACAAAAAGGTTTTGTTTGTGATTAAGAGGTTTTATTTATCTAAGAATTATTTTTGCAATAGTTTTCTCTGCATAAGATTGCTTTGCAAATGGAATGTACACAGGGTTTTGAACAAAAAGGTTTTGTTTGTGATTAAGAGGTTTTATTTATCTAAGAATTATTTTTGCAATAGTTTTCTCTGCATAAGATTGCTTTGCAAATGGAATGTACACTGGGTTTTGAACAAAAAGGTTTTGTTTGTGATTAAGAGGTTTTATTTATCTAAGAATTATTTTTGCAATAGTTTTCTCTGCATAAGATTGCTTTGCAAATGGAATGTACACAGGGTTTTGAACAAAAAGGTTTTGTTTGTAATTAAGAGGTTTTATTTATCTAAGAATTATTTTTGCAATAGTTTTCTCTGCATAAGATTGCTTTGCAAATGGAATGTACACAGGGTTTTGAACAAAAAGGTTTTGTTTGTGATTAAGAGGTTTTATTTATCTAAGAATTATTTTTGCAATAGTTTTCTCTGCATAAGATTGCTTTGCAAATGGAATGTACACAGGGTTTTGAACAAAAAGGTTTTGTTTGTGATTAAGAGGTTTTATTTATCTAAGAATTATTTTTGCAATGGTTTTCTCTGTATAAGATTGCTTTGCAAATGGAATGTACACAGGGTTTTGAACAAAAAGGTTTTGTTTGTGGTTAAGAGGTTTTATTTATCTAAGAATTATTTTTGCAATAGTTTTCTCTGCATAAGATTGCTTTGCAAATGGAATGTAGATAAGACTATAAATAAAAACGTTTACTGAAATTTATCTAAGACCGTGTTTGTAATAGTTTTCTCTGAAGATGATTGATTTGGAATCGAAAGGTACTTAAGGGTTAAAATAAAAAGTGTTGTTTGTAGTAAAGAGGTTTTATTCATTTAAAATAATATTATCACGTATTCATTCTGTTGGTATTACCTGTTTTTAATCTATGCTATCTCAGTAAAAATAATATGCGTTTTTTAAAAAAGCATTTATAAACTATTTACTGATGTTATTGTTACTTATCGAAGTGCATAAGGAACCGTGTTACTTTGTGTTAAACAACCCCTGTCTGTTTACAGCTTGTTTGCGAAATGTTTGTGCAATATAATTTTACCTTTATGGAGATTAATGTAGGGAAATACTCAAGAATATCACGGATTCACATAAATCGAAGAGAAAGTGCGCGGAGCTGAGGAAAGAGGGGGAAGGTCGACATAATTCCTCATGCTCATAGTCATCATGATCTTGGCCATCAGTTACCTCGCGTATTAATAAAGCATCTAGACCTGGCGTCGTATACTTTAAACCAATCAGCCACCCGATTATCTCGAATAAAAAGGCTAATGGGAAGCCACGTTATTTATCGCGCAAGTTTTATTCCTTTCGGTTTAAATGTTAACGTGTAACGCGGAATTACTGCCTGTGAAACTGGCTGCTCTGTGTGGCATTGTTGTCATGGTGTTCATCTCGTGACTCATGTTTCCGTATGATGTTTTCTCATGACTCGTATTCGGATGTTTTACGGTGATGCGAGTGGTCTTTGGACCAAATGGAACGTCTATATGCCCCATAATGGTCCCAGATCAGCTGTACACCGCTGAATACTTCTGTCTCCATGAACCATGACATACGTCACCATGGTCGAGCAGCTTGGTACCAAGACCCTAGTTACCGGTATGTAATAGCTCAAGGGCCTTAGTGTATGGTTTACTGCCGGTCCGCCTCTGGGACGAGAGAGGTCTGCAGTAAACTGCCTTTTTCTCCCGCTCTTTCAGACCCACCAAAGTATAACCTATATTTTAGGTACCGTCAGAATACTCCTCTGGCGAGTTTGGTCCAGGTGCTATCAGTCCTATATGCACCCGCGGTTGCCCTTACATTAAGGACGGGAACCTCAGAGAGGGTATTTGGACGTACGCAGGAAAACTGCCGTCATTAATCTACCCGTGTATTTGAGGGCTTGAAAGATACAAACCCTCTGTTCGGAGAATACTGTACTAAATCAGGAATTATTTTACTTTCATGAAGTTGCTCTTAATTTCAAGCTCTCTTGCTCACATACTTCTCGAAGTTGTGAGTTATCATGACGTCATTGCAAGTAGATACTAACTTTTTAACTTTAGTCCGGTACATAGATTTTAACTGGGCTAATATTAAGGTACACATTATTGAGCTCGAACACCTAAAGGAGACTTACTCTCTGTTGGTGCCGTTGCGAAGTGTTTATAAAGAACTAAAAGTATTTTTTGAATTTTAAAGGAGGTCATTCAATAAATGAATATTTTTTAATATGAATGGGTTACGTAGGATTACGTCAAGGAGTTAAAATCCTTTTTACAAAATATATAGCATTACGTATGTACAGGTCTGTCCCGTACAATTAGACCTAATCTCTATCGGGGTTATTTTAAGTTATCTGCCCGTGACGTCACCTTGTAATGAAAATTATAAAGAAGGATAGATGAATTAATAATGACTAAGGAAAGAACGCTATAATCCCCGGGTACTGGTTATATGGTCGTTACCAATATAACGATTATCCTCATTTTCCTTAAGGCTTGGTCTCAACGAAAGTAACAAGAAAGGAGTTACCAGGGATAAAAAAGAGTAAGTAGAAGTGTAGTAGTGTCATCCCCTATTACTAAAAGTAAGAAGAAATACGCACGCGCAAGCAGAGGTGCTGGGTTGAAATAAACCTCTCGATCGGATTCAAGAAAGTGTCTCGTTAACCTCTCTAAGAATATGTGACTTGCCATGAAGGTTGTGTGTAGAACGTGGGGGAAATACGCACGCGCAAGCAGAGGTGCTGGGTTGAAATAAACCTCTCGATCGGATTCAAGAAAGTGTTCCGTTACTTCTCTAAGAATATGTAACTTGTCATGGAGGTTGTGTGTAGAACGTGGGGGAAATACGCACGCGCAAGCAGAGGTGCTTGGTTGAAATAAACCTCTCGATCGGATTCAAGAAAGTGTTCCGTTACTTCTCTAAGAATATGTAACTTGTCATGGAGGTTGTGTGTAGAACGTGGGGGAAATACGCACGCGCAAGCAGAGGTGCTTGGTTGAAATAAACCTCTCGATCGGATTCAAGAAAGTGTTCCGTTACTTCTCTAAGAATATGTAACTTGTCATGGAGGTTGTGTGTATAACGTGGGGGAAATACGCACGCGCAAGCAGAGGTGCTTGGTTGAAATAAACCTCTCGATCGGATTCAAGAAAGTGTTCCGTTACTTCTCTAAGAATATGTAACTTGTCATGGAGGTTGTGTGTATAACGTGGGGGAAATACGCACGCGCAAGCAGAGGTGCTTGGTTGAAATAAACCTCTCGATCGGATTCAAGAAAGTGTTCCGTTACTTCTCTAAGAATATGTAACTTGTCATGGAGGTTGTGTGTAGAACGTGGGGGAAATACGCACGCGCAAGCAGAGGTGCTTGGTTGAAATAAACCTCTCGATCGGATTCAAGAAAGTGTCTCGTTAACCTCTCTAAGAATATGTAACTTGTCATGGAGGTTGTGTGTAGAACGTGGGGGAAATAGGCACGGGTAGGCAGAGGTGCTTGGTTGAAATAAACCTCTCGATCGTAATCAAGAAATGTCTCGGTTACCTCACTAAGAGTATGTGACTTGTCAGGGATTGTGTGTGTTGAACGTGGCTAAGTTCTTTAAGTGTGCATTCTTCCGGTTCTTAGTCCAGTGTTAGAGAGGGTCGCTGCAAATTCACGGACTAAGTGAATGTTATAGAAGCTGTGATATTGAAACTTGCATCCCTTATTTCAGTACCCTAGGTAAAACCTCTTTGTAAGGTCCGTTACTTCCATTTAAACATTAAAATTATTAGGTTTTTTTATTTCGGATTTTATCAATTTCCGATTCTTTTCACTGACATAAATAAAAACACGATACTACCCTATACTGCCCATTTAATAACATTAATATTTGAGATTCCTCTGCCTTAATATCTAATAAATATAAAGAAAACTGTTTTGCTTATTTGTGAGCGTCCCGTAGTACACATCGGACTCGACGATTGTACCATTGATTGCTACAAGCATTCAGTTGAACATAAAAATTGATTTCTGCACAGTTTAACGCGCCAGACGACAGCTCGGACTTGATTGCACATTTGTGTTTGGATTAGCGGCGCAAATCTCGTCGTGCTTGTCTCATACATGCGCCATTCTCTACGCCACACTTGCATGCTTACTAATTAACAATAATAACTCCGGAACCATAACCTTCGTGCTGAATAGCTACGGCCTCCACAAACGAGAGCTCGGTACGAGTGTTTTAAAACCCAAAATAAACTATGTTGTTTCTTTTAAAGTTACCTAAAATAACTAGGTAGAGTAAATATTCTCTAAAAGGTTAGTTCCTAAATTAATCTAAGACTATCTATACTTTTGTAATGTTTTGACAACTTGAATTTTTTTAAAGTTTTACCATTTATAAATATAAACATATTCCACACACACACACACACACACACACACACACACACACACACACACACACACACACACACACACACACACACACACACACACACACACGCACACGCACACGCGCACGCGCACACGCACACACACACACACACACATACTGCAGTGTATACTGCTATCGCTCAGTATAAATATTATAACATCGAAGAATAGGAAAAGATTTTGAATAGGTAGAAATATGAAACATTCTTTGGGAGGATGTAGGAAGGATCACGTAGTTGATGTAAGCCAATCTCTATCGGGGTCACAAAGATGTACTCTCCCCCTCCTTTCTATAAGGAAAATGAAAGATAGTCAGGATTATATAAGACTAAGCAAAGGACTTACTCCATACATGGTGTGATACTGAGTAGGCCTAGAATACAGTTGCGACATTGGAAAGGTTTGTGTGAATAGAGAAAAATATGAAATACCATGGGTAGGATTGATTAACTGAAGTAGAGTAGATCGCACCAGTGGTTGGAGAGCGAGAGATTCAGTTCGATAGAGAAAGTAAGAGGATAAGGAAGGATTGAGAGAGAGGGAATGGGGAGAAGGAGAAAGAATTGGAAAAGGGAGAAAGTAGGAAAAGGCTATAGAGGGAGGGAAAATGGTTGAGGGTTTGAAAGAGAGGGAGGTAGAGGGAAAAAGGAATTCCCTCTGGTTCTGAATGAGAGTAGGTATTGCCTCTTTTTTGATGAAAATTGTTTTATTATTATTATTATTATTATTATAAATGAAAGCGATCCTGCATCGCACTGTAAACGATATATTCCGATAAAGATTTAACACCGTGAACAAGAATCCAATGGGCAAGCAGTGTTTGTTAACTGCGTCTTATAGTTAATTTGCTACAAGAATGTAACACGATACTTAACCCAACCTCAGCGCAGTAAGGAAAGCAACAAGATCTCCTTGAAGTAAACACCAACATCACAGATCGAGTGTGGCTCATTAAAGGAGAAAAAAACTCGCAGCAATTAAGAATAAAAGTAATCAAGCCAGTGGCCTACTGTTATTACGAAATCAAACAAAGCGATCTCTCGCTAAAGGCCACGGTTTGGCGTAACCTCTGCATGCAATCATCGCCCCAGCGACGCCCACAACGCGTTACTGCCAACGAGGACCATTTGTTCTATCTCTTGCTCTTGAACACGTCCAAGTCAATACGTCCAGTGTTTACTCGACTCTGATCCGAACCACGCGTTCAAGTTGCCAGTACGCACAGTGGAACAAATTCTAAGCTGTGGGAGTTCTTTGAATTTGGTTGAATCAGTGCAACCAAATCGGTTTAGTATTTATGATCTTTTTAAAAAGGTTTTTTTTCTTGTTGAGTGTTAAAGTTACTAAACCAATGGATGATGTACTGGGATGTAAGAAGCCACCTTCTAATTTACTTGGACGACGCTATCAGCTTGGCTAAGTGTGCGGAGTCTGAATATCCATGTTGAGAGAGATAATGACGGATCATGGTGCAGAAACGGAATATTGACGTGGATCTTGATCATTGTAAGAAGACAAAATATGGGTGATTTCGGATGCTATGTTGGATCTGTAAAGCTTAACGTAACACCAGTAGTGACCACTATAAAGCTTACGGTAGAAGTGTATGAAATACATACGTTGGGCTAAGGCACGGGCAGGTTAGCACCTTGTTACTGGAAAGAAAACATCTTGTTATTGGCAGGTTAACAATTTGTTATTGGCAAGTTAACATATGATTGCTACCAGGTTAACATCTTGCTATTAGCAGGTTAAGTTCTTGTTAAAGGCAAGTTAAAATTTTGTTATTGGCAATGCATCTTATTATTGGCCAGTTATTGTTAATTCTCAGATTAAGATCTCGTTATTCTCTGTTCATCTTTTTGTTATTGTCAGGTTAAGATTTTGTTATTGGTAGGTTAGGATTTAGTTATTTCCAGGTTAACAATTTTCTTATTAATGGAATAGAGTCTGATCTCATATGAACTTGGTTACGTGGAGGAGGTTTTCTCATTGTCGAAGTAGTTGTGTTCGGCCCAATGAGGAAGAATATTTTCGCCAGCCAGAAGAAGCAAAGTAGTCGATGGCTCCCACTTGGTTTGCTGGTGACATTTGTAGTGAGCAGAATATTTCACTTCATGCTTCTAATTGTATTTTTCCTGTTTTTTCGTCCTCTGTAAAATGTGTTTACTCGTCTGTTTTTTATCCTTTGATGTTGTATGGGTACATATTTTCATGTGTGCTTAGTTATAATATAACTGTTTCTTATTTCAGTAGTACTCCATCTTCTTTACTAGAACCTCCTTACAAATTAAAAATATCGACTGGAATGCGACTACTCTTAATCCATGATTAGGTATCTGAACTTCTGGCAATTGTTGAGAGTCACTGTAGAGGTCCTTGAGAATGTGCAATAGGCCGACGTGTTAATTGTGTACTACAAACACGGTCGGTCCGAACGTCTTTTTTGGTTCCTCATACAAATTTTAATTTTAAACTTTGTACTGTGTATTATTGTATTATAAGGATTTTAACGAACGGATACTAAAGTAATTTTGCAAACGTTTTCCACTGGCTACTAGACAATTTTGCTGTAGGAGATATCAAAGATATCGACCGGAATGCGACTACTCTTAATCCATAACTGGGTATCTGGGCAATAGATCAGGGTCGCTGTAGAGGTCCTTGAGGAAGTGCATAGGCCGACGTGTTATTTGTGTACTACAAACATGGTCAGTCCAAACAAATCTCATCATTACTGCTTCTTCATAAAACTTTTAATTTTAAACTTTGTACTGTGTATTGTTGTATTATAGGGATTTTAACGAGCGCATAATAAAGTAATTTTGAAAACATCTCTCACTGCCACTAGCAAGTTTGCTTAAAACCTGCCCTCTCCTAGGACGTTACGATACTCCAACCAGACACTACGTTTTCGCCCGCTGTTTTACAGTTGACTTAATATAACCAATGTGAAACATTACCAACTCTGATATCTTCGTCGTCTCGCATTCCTCGGGCTAATTGCCGACTCACGTAAGCAACAAACAAACGCAACAGTGTCGGGAATATTAATGAACGCACAACTTGATAAATCTATGAACTGGATAATTATTTTAATTACAGAATCGACCTTGAGCAGATATTTGTGTTGCAACTGTGATGAATAGTGGTCACCTTGACGGTGTAATTAACAAGAAATCAAGTGCCATTAATTAGTAATCAACATCAGACGGTCAGATGGCTATCTGAACCAACACGCCGCGCCGCTCCTAAGCAAATTGCGCTCAAATACGATACTTGTTTCATTTAAATTTTAAATCTGCCATGTTCAGATTAAACGGCACCTACGAAGGCGGAATCGCAGAACAATAAAAACTTTATGTGCCTTATTAATCAAAGCTTCATTGGTTAGGTCGCCAACACATGGTCACTTCGTGGCGTATTAGACCTACTTATTTTAATTTAAATCGTAGATAAATACGTTTGCAGGCTTTTTTGTCAATTGGGGGCATAATTTTGGTTTGCTATAACTGTTTGGGAATGTTTTTTTTCGAGAATATTGAAAACATATGTAGTATGTAGGAGTAACACCTATAAGGAAAAGGAAAGAATTTAACGCTGGCCGGAAACGATATCTTTATAGTTACGAATTGCGCCTCATTTTAGGAGTTTTGTGATTTATTCCGATTATCACTTAGGACTTAAGTTAAAATGTTAAAATTTTTGGCTCAAGTTAAATACCTCGAGAAAACCATAAACCTGAATAATATTCTTTGGACAATGTAAATTTAAAGGTAACAGAACATAATTCGTCATATTTAGTTAATTAGAGTTTAGCTAGTGAGAACTATACATAAAGGTAAAAGTCAAAGTAGTGAACTCAAAATCCCACCGAAAATTAGTTTTTAATAAACAAACTAGTTTCGGCGACGATGTCGCCTTCCTCAGTGCTTGGCTACTACTAACATATTGTTAAGTTATCGTACAAGTTAAATAAATCAAACAATTCCATTTCTTATTTAACATGTGTTTTTTACCGTGCATTATTGTATTTTTCATTCGTGATGATGTTGGTACTGTTTACCAACGAAAGCTTTGAATATAAATTAATAAATATTCTTGTATTTGAATAACCTATGTTGTTATATATATATATATATATATATATATATATATATATATATATATATATAAGTTATATATATATATATATATATATAGTCCAAATTTTCAATCATTAATAAAATGCTTTTTATTCATCCTTATTTTTTTTTTAAACTTGTAGTGGATGAAACTTGATCTTAATACAGTTT
This sequence comes from Prosapia bicincta, assembly GCA_036971475.1. Classification (NCBI taxonomy): domain Eukaryota; kingdom Metazoa; phylum Arthropoda; class Insecta; order Hemiptera; family Cercopidae; genus Prosapia; species Prosapia bicincta. The sequence goes on from JBAIZL010000101.1 coordinate 107,327, forward strand.
CTTCAAATATTAATTCAATGGTTAAATGTAATTAATCAATTTTAGTTTTATATGGGAGAAAAACTTTTCACAAAAGGGTCAAAGTTGCAATATAGTTATTTCGTCTAATTTGGCTTAAAATAAGTGATAACATATGATTTCACAAAACAACTTATTTTGTCTTATATGTTATGTGGTAGAACAGCTGTTATGTGGTAATGTTACTTTATTTTAATTGTAATTATTTAATAAAAAGTAGCTAAAATAATTTTTTGTCAACCTAAGTAGTAATTTACCTAATTTTTGTTTCTATATTACTTGTTTTTACTTTTAAAACAAAGTAGATTGGAACTGGAGGCGCGTTCCGCGGTCACACAGTGTTAATGGAAACAGCGCTGTACGGGGTTGGACGATTACGTCATCATGCTATGGGATAACTCTCTATAAGTACATAGAACACTGTAATATATTTCTTATTTTTGTAATCGGTTATACATATTTAATATCTGGAAGGGTAAAACAAGGTATTGCTATATTTAAATTTGTTATATGGTATTATAGCAGCAAGTGCTTTTCTCGGACTAGGATTCATGGATACTACATACACGCACACTTCCTTCCTACCTCCTAAATCTAGGTAATTTGACCCCTTTAAATTAGGTTTTCTTTTGATTCCTCATCTCCCTCATCAGTACAATCGATGCCAGCTTCATTGCTCCCTATAACGTAAACACATCCTTAATAAGACACACGTCATTAATATCTGTTCTTATGTCGTGTATGAACTTCATATCACCCTATGAACGGCGGCAAGGTCTTCTCAGAACTTGGATCTATTCAATGTTTTTTTCCGATTCTATGTTAAATAGTTTCATACATTAAGCTTCGTTAATACATTCAGTTGATTTATTGCTTGCTAACATTGCTTACGCTTTTTTGTTATTCGTTGTGAGCATATCTTCTTCATGATCAGTTGTGCTTGCTTAATGAATCGCGATTAGTCCACCTGCAAGTCGACGCATAAAAAATTAACTTGTCCAATCTAAAAGAGGTGCTCAAATTAAACCAGTTAAAGCAGATTCGATTTATCTGTGCCAACAAATACCCTAATTGATATTTTTAACAATTGGCCCTTAATTAAAACACTTGCGCAAGGATTATGCAAGGTGTAAGTATTTTTAACTAGCTTGAACGCACTCCTTTCGGGTCGTCAAAATTATTAAGGGCTGAAAACAGAGAAAGAAGTTTATTTTTAAAAACTAAATTTTCTGCGTTTTAAAAATAATTTCTTGAACATTCTTTTGTCAATAATAATCAGAGTTATATTTGTGTGTGTGTGTGTGCGCGCGCGCGTGCGTGCGTGCGTGCGTGCGTGTGTGTGTGTGTGTGTGTGTGTGTGTGTGTGTGTGTGTGTGTGTGTGTGTGTGTGTGTGTGTGTGTGTGTGTGTGTGTGTGTGTGTGTGTGTGAGTGTGTGTGTATGCGTGCGTGAGTGTGTGCTTGCGTGCGTACGTGTGTGTGTGTGTGTGTGTGTGTGTGTGTGTGTGTGTGTGTGTGTGTGTGTGTGTGTGTGTGTGTGTGTGTGTATGTGTGTGTGTATGTGTGCGTGTGTGTGTGTGTGTGTGTGTGTGTGTGTGTGTGTGTGTGTGTGTGTGTGTGTGTGTGTGTGTGTGTGTGTGTGTGTGTGTGTTCATGCGTGCGTGCGAGCGTGTGCAAGATTATATATAATTATAATAGAGAGACTCGCGCATACTCTCTTTCTATCTCTCTCTCTGTCTCTGTCTAAAAATATAATTGTTTTTATACTAAAATATTTTAATATAGGCGTATTTTAATTTTATAATATTTTAAATAACAAACCCAATAACCACTATTTTAATTTTGTCTAACATTTTTCAATTTAATACATTGGGAATATTTTAACCTCCCCCACTTACGGGATTTACAAAAAACCATTTAGCTATTTGGTTGCCAAAGATATACTTGTTGGTTTTTTCAGGCGCCTGTTTTCGATCGGTTAAATGGGGATGAATGCATAGTGTTAGAGGTGGACTGGATATAGCTAAACTGGAATTGAATTTATTGTTTGATGAAGGCTTCTTGTAATTACGAAACTAGGGATATTTCTTAATATGCTCGCTTTAATTGCTGGAAGATCGACTCTTGTTAGCAGCGAAACCAGTTGTTTGAAGATCTTGTTAGCATTTATTAATTATTGCACCGCATGCTAATGCAAACAGCTACTTATTATAACAACCCGCCACTGCCATTATTAAATGCATTTGCATCGTCAACGTATTTAAACATAATTTGCATCACATTTTTTATGTGTTGGGGCGAAGTGCGCATTAAGACGCGATGATCACATTAAGTCTTTGATCGATTGGTAGAACTATGCGGAAAATGTTAAATGCAATGGTATGAGTGGTGTCCGTTATATAGACTCACGTCGGGTAGTGACTACCTGAACTCTTTCTTTCTCTCTCTTCCCCTCTCCCTCCCTTCTTTCTCTCTCTCTCCTTCTCCCTTTCTTTCTTTCTCTCTTTCCCTTTCTATCCCAGCGTAATAAGAGTTGGCATTCTACTCGTTATGATCCCCTTTATTGGAAAAGGATTTTTTTTATAGTTTTTAAGACGATATGCTTATATTATCTAAATATAATAAAGCTCTTATGAACCACTTATGTATCATTAAAGTAAGGAAATAAACCCCCCTGGTAGGAATATATGAGGGGTCAAAACATCCAGTGTGTCCAATCTCTTACCTAAAGTAGACACTCTCGGTCGTGGTAGAAAGAGGCAACTATCGGTTTCATGTCCTTGTAGGAAGTAGGAAAGGTAGGTATGGAAAAGGAGATGGCATAATGACCTTTTAGTACTGGCAATATGGCATATTATGACATAGTGTTCCAAGGTCGCTTTCCTGAAGTATACTTTTCAATTGTGGTAGAGAGAAGTGGCTACTGGTTTATTAAATTCCTTCAAGAAAGGATAATCTATATATATACACTTGACACTGCAAAAGAGATGTCATGGTCCACCTATATCCTCTGACAGGAGGATATTTTCCGTCTCCCTCTAATCCTACATGTGTTTCTTTTTTTCGTCCTTCGTAGACGATAGTATAATGCGGACCACGTAACCATGCACGTGGCCTTGAGAGACCGCAGTAGGCGAGACGGGAGGCAGTGGGTCAGTATAAATACTTTCCTACAAACACGACAAGGTCGATATTAGATAAATTCGATGACTAATTAGGCTGGGTATGAAAAAAACAATCTTAAAAATTGTGTAGACATATCGGATGCAGAAGCTGTTGATCTATAGAACATTCTTAATATGTAACATGTTCTAAGAAGTGGTAGTACACGAGAAAGGTCGTTTCGCGCGATCTCTCAAGGTCAAGTGCACGGTTACGTTGTCAGCAGTATAGTTATACTAACATTTTCCTCTAAAGCTACAAAAGAGGGAAGAGAATATAGTGATGTCTGTTTATATTATACACACAATTTATGTAATTATTATACAATTTATATTTTTATATACACAGACTGTAATTTATCTTTGCACACTCAATAAATAAATTCTTCAATATGTACAAACGCACACACACACACGCGCGCGTACGCATGCATAGTGTCACACGCGCATATATTTATAGTGTCAGGCAAACATTGTTTACGATATGTTTTGTCGGTAACAAAAAATAAACAAATCATTTAAAGAATTTCTAAAAATTCTGATTACTCCAATTAAGGTATGGCTGTGACACGTTCTGGCACTGGTGTTTAACAGTTTCTAAGAAATTTAACACTATTAGCTCTCGCATTAGACATATATGGCAAGCCGGTAAACGCTTTCTACCTCGGCATTGTCGCCTTCTTTCATTATAAATAGAGAATAATTGCGAAACACAGAAAAAAACCTAACAACGCTTCTAAATGGAAACAGGTCCCGACAATCTGTCTGGTTAATTGATTTCTAAATAATTACTTTAATTAACATTTCTCGCAACAAGAGGCTCGCTAAATGTAAACAAGTCTGTGATAAGTTTCACAACTCCGAGGTCGCTGCAATTAGGAAGGCAGTGTGTGCCAATACCGGGAAATTCTCCCAGTTTGACGCGGTTTTTCTGCTGCAGCCAAGTTATGTTGAGGCGTTTTTATTTGTTTTACTTTGGATGTGATTTAATTTACACGTTGGGAGATTTTAACGCATGGTATTTGCTGGAAAGGCGTTTAATTCCTTCTGTTTTTAATCTGAACGTTTCATTCACACGGTTCATTTCAGTGTTAAATTATTCACAGTTTTGTATTCAAGTTTTATATCCCAAATTTTCAACTTTTTCCTTTCAGTTTGATTTATATCTATGTACATGCTTTATTTTTGTTATTGTTGTTTCATTAGTTGGGTTTATCGCCCCTTTCTTTCTTCTTTCATGTTCTTAAACATGCAGTTTTTTTATACGGGATATTTTTGGAAGTAACATTTTTAAATTTAAATACTAAGGCTCTCAATCTCTCACTCCCTGCTCCCCCGTTATAATATTAACTTAAGTCGCGACCCCCTTTAATTTATATTTGATCAAGTATTACACTCTGAGTATGAGACTTAATCTGATTAAGCCAATGAAACATCAAATAGTTTTATTTAAAATTAAAATAAATTTGTGTACAAAGTTAAACATTCATATTGCTATAAATATATTTAACCCAACAACCTATAATGCTGCAATCTTACATTAACAGGCTTCAAGTCTTGTTCAACATATTTCAAAAGAGTGTTAAAAATGAATAACTTGATCGAGACATGTTATCTTTCATCACAGAGAACATAACTCAGTAACAAGGGACTATCAAGACTTAACACTACAAATACAATGACGCACATGTCACGTCAGTCTACCCGCTGGTACCCCTCCGCTTGTCGAACTATTCAGTTGGCCTACAGACATGTATAGAGTGTTGAAATACCTCAAAATCCTAAGAAAAAGAAAATTATAGCAATGCTTATTCTTAAACACATTATGGATAACGATGAAGAAGAGGGCTATATTTTTCGGAAATATACAAAAGAAAAGATCTTAGTCATATGTTTGAACACATGGGTGATGATAACGAGGGGGGTTTCAAAATATTATTCAATAGCCATATCATTGACAAAAATGAGAAATTTAAAACATGTTAAATTTAAGCGTGAAAAGATCCCATAGTCTACATTTTGGACCCTGTAGAAGACTTGAGTACTTCCTAGTACAAGATACATCTTTTAAAGTAGCCTACGTATCAGACAAGTAAATTCCTTGTTTTCTATTTTTTCCTTTCAAATATTTATTAAGAGCCATATTTCTGCACAGCTAGAGACTTGACTTTCCAGGGCTGGAGCCCTTTATTCACCAAGTGTTTGGAGAGATGAATCATGGCAAAATGATTACTCACCCATTTACTTATTTTGAGCACTCTTATTTCCTTCTTCAGAAGTCAGTTTCTGCGGTCTTAGTTGATGGTTCATTGTTGGATGTAGCCAGAAAGTTCTATATCTGGAGCTACATTCAGTTAACAGCTCTCTTCTTTTAAGCACCACTTCCTGTTTAAACTCTTTCCTCTTATTCTCCTTTAGTAGTCATCTCTCACACTCATCCAACAGTTTCTTGCACTCATTTCATCCAACAGTCAAACACGTCTCCTGTAATAAAGCCAAAGTCCTATAGAAATCGCAAACAAAACTTCACACAAGAACAGTTAACACGCGACGCAATAGACTCCTCTCTAGGTGTCGGGCAAAGGCGTCGCGCTATTGCGTCACTAGGAAAACAGTTCCATTAAAAATATGAAGGCGGAGTAAGCGACATAACACGCTGAGCGTAACACGTCATGCAAGGCACACAAAAAACGCGACGCTAGGAAACGTTAGCTTAATTAAGGATGCACACCTCTCGTCTGTAGGCGTTTTCAGTACATCCACGTCTCCCCTGAAAACCTACGCCTCCTCCCCAGTTTGGGAACACTTGATCTAATACTCTATCAAGAATATATATTCTATTCTAGAACCCCTTAAATCATTGGATTTTCCTAAGATTTCCTGAGATCTTCCTAAGATCTCAATGGCAATGAACACTAAGGTTGATCATCATTCATTTCGAGCTTTTATCATCATAAACTGTGTAAATGTTAGATTTTTCCTCATAAATGTTGAGAAATAAAACTAATGTAATCAACCTAACCTAGGTTATTAAGTTAAAATAATAAGACTAAACTATTTCGTAATAAATACACAAAAAAACCTCTTAACCACAAACTTTCTTTATTTTACCCTTATGTACATTTCAGTTACCAAGTAACCAGTCTTTGTATGTTATCCCTCTGAGGATGGTTACTTGGTAACTGAAATGTACATAAGAGTAAAATAAAGAAAGTTTGTGGTTGAGAGGTTTTTTTGTGTATTTATTATTAAATTCAACCACAGTATATTCCTAATAAATAGTAAACTATTTCAGTTTGTGAGTAGTGAGAGACATGTGTAAGATTTTGATTGTCATGTAATTGAAATAAATTATTAAGCAAACTTATTGCTTTATTCTCAAAACCAACATTTACCAACCGTCAAACCAATCAATCACGAGAAATCATCTTTTTATATAGACTAATGACAGATCATAGAAATTTTAGTTTCTTTCTGAAATTCCTTTTCAAGAGCTCAATTTTAATTACACAACTATACAACATAACTTAAGATTTATAAAATACATGACATTATACAAAACATAATAAAAATCAACATATTATAAAACCCTTAATAAATATCCATTTAGAAGTCCAATTTTGTTCTATCACAATAATACCAGACAAATCACAGATACATACTCTAACACATCTACTATTAATATTAGAGTCAACATTTAACATTTTTTTAAACCACACAATCATTCTAATATATATACATTATCTCGAGTGACCAAAATACCCTCAAAAATGTTAAATTTCACTTATAATTTTATCACTAAAGATTCATATGTAGATGGAAAATCATTTAATTCTGTCATTTAATCCAAAGCATTTTTTCCTTGTTTTTTATTACCACATTTCAGGAAAGCTCCTCTTTTTCCGTTCTCGAAAAAATTTGACTTGTAAATGGATATTTGTTAAAAGTTTTATAATTTGCTGATTTTTATTATGTTTTATATAATGTTATGTATTATATAAACAGAAAGTTATGTTGTATAATTGTTTAATTAAAATTGAGCTCTTAAAAAGGAATTTCGGAAAGAAATTCGAAACGTCGAGCGTTTTAAAAAGCAAAATTGTCTGTGATCTGTCATTAGTCTATATAAAAAGATGATTTCTCGTGATTGGTTGGTTTGACGGTTGGTAAATGTTGTTTTAAGTAGCCTATATAAAATTATTAATATAATTAGCCTCTCTCTCTCTCTCTCTCTCTCTCTATATATATATATATATATATATATATATATATATATATATATATATATATAAATATCGCAATATGTTTTCTTGTGTATTATATATATATATATATGTATATATATATATATATATATATATATATTAATTCATTATCCTATATAAAAAATTAATAGTTATTAACAGACATTAATTAAAAATATTGGTTGAGAAATCATCTCTTAGGCAATTTATAATATTTTGCCATTTTCAAACTTAAAACCTAAGATTTAACAATCCACGGGCTTCTACAGTAACAAATACAATACAAACTTATAAAATAAACTTTTTCCCATCATAACAATTGTAGCTTGAGTAGTCAAACCATTTTTATGAATAATATTTTTCCCCAAATTATTTTCAATGAAACAATTCTTATTTTGTCCATAAAGATTTTCAGAAAATAGTTTTTCTTTATTAGAATTACTTTTTAGAACATTAATATAACTACACTAATTTGTATACAGGTGTAAAAAAATTGATTTCTGGGAAACATCTTTAAATAACTAATAGATTTTGTTTACGTGTATTCCCCGCTTTCCTTAATGTTTAGTTTTACCTGTTATAATAAAAAAAGTTATGTTTGATTTTTCAGTATATTAATGTGAATTAATTTCTCTTATGAAATCCTCTAGATCTACGTAATTTTCTGCTTTAGTTAATCTTCCTAGCTCGAGTTATAACACTGTTATAATATATAAATATAACATCAGTGGTAGTAATTATTAAAGAACACTTACTTCAAAAGGTCTTATCCCCATTTTTGTTGCATTGATATCTCTTTTAAGTTTTATTATTAACACGAGATAAAATGGCAGTACAGGAGAATTGAATGCCGAATGTAAAAAAATTCATTAAAATCTGAAAATTAAGTTCGTTGTGGCAGGCAATTGCTTGTAGATTTATCTAAAGGGAGTTGAATAACTACACCATTTAACATATTTTCATTTCAAAGATGAAACACTACCTGTTTACAAAACGTTATTCCCTTAAAGTCTAAAGGAGGAATGCAGTCGTCTTTAAGCGAACACACTATAGCTTGATGGACACGGTAAAGTTAGCATGTATTTAACCTCAACCCTATTGTATTACCCGGCAAGGCATTTTAATTGCTCCAGATAGGAAATGCCCTACATATCTTACTGCACCGGGCATGACAGAATGTTAGTCTCTTAATTATTACGTCGTTAGGTTTGTGTAAGGTATTACAGTGTGACCAACTTGACAACAGTGTCATATTTATTTCGATGTTACGAGGAAATACGTGCGTTGCAGGTAAACTAACGTTTTTTTACCCAACTGTGTAAACTGAGAACAGTATTCGTACATCAATTGTTAATGTATATAATTTTCATTAAAAGACTCATAAAATAATTATTGTTATTTTGGTCACTAGTTTGATGGCTGATACTTTTTGGTTCGTTTTTTTAATGTACATACATTTATTGTTTTAATAACACACACACACACACACACACACACACACAAAGAATCATTGTCCTGAGTGATGAGGGACTGACTGAGAATCAACGTACAGGCGAAACTGTATAAGGTAGAGACTTGTAGTTTTCAGAGTACATTCCGTTCATATCATAGACCCACACTAAGAAAGGATTTTGCAAAATAACTATCTTATATTCCAGAGTAAGGAGAGTAGGTCACTTTGGGTAAGTGATACTGCCCACGTTACATTATTCCACCTACATCACCCTACCAGGAGGTTCCATCTCTTTTCCTCACAATTCCCAATCCTAGCCTAACCATAAGGACGAACCGTCGTATGACTACAACCCGCAACTGTAGGCGGCTCATTGAGACCCCAATAGAGAATGGGTCTACTCCAAGTAAACCTCCATATGCGATTCAAATTCTTCTCTATACCAAATCCTTTCCAGTCCTCCCGTAATCCTAGCATTTAGATTCCTTTCCTGTCGGTCCTGTAGTAGCTGAAATAACTGCTGTATAGTAATTTTTTAATTGTTAACAAATTACGATTTTTATTGAATTAGGTTTTTTTATAAGACTTATAAATCTACCAAGCTACTAAGATTTAGACTCAAAACTTAAAATATTGTCTTTTTTTTAATTGGAATCAGGTGTACTTCAGGTAAGCAATCCTGCCAACGCGAAACCACCATCATTTTTTTTCTATTCCGAAGACAGACAATCGTTATGCCCTTTGCTAACTAATTCTACCTAATTCTTTCTGTCATTCATTTTCTTGCTCCTTTCCTGATAGAGTAATGTTTATAGTAGGTTTACCTGAGGTACCCTGAATATGTGATGTTTTGCTTCATCTATTTTTCTATCACGGGGTGTTATATCGCTTTCATAATTCTATTTATACACGTACTCACTTCTTTCTTATGCTTCGTTTGCTGCAGAGTCGTAATTGTTGTCCTTTAAACCGTCGTCGTGAGACCTTATCAATTAAACATTATCTTTTTTCAATTCCTTCTATTAGCTCACACTCTCCTTATATACATCTTGTTAAAATTTTAATCGTTAATAAAACATATTTTGATTCATCGACTCAATTTCATATAAATGTTTATAAATCTGTAGGGGATGATACTTAATGTTAATGCAGCAAATAATAATTCATTACTTAAATTTGATTAATTAATTTTAGTTTTATATTTGAGCAAACTCTTCACAAAAGGGGTAAGGTATGCAATATTATTTTTAGGTTCCATTTGCCCTAAAATAAGTGATAACAAATGATTTCATAAAACGGTTGATTTTTTGTTATAGTTTGTGTGGTGGAACAGCTGTTTTAACGCATAGGTTATGTTACTTTATTTATATTAATTATTATAAAAAAAGTTACTAAAACAAAATTTTTCTTTGTTGACCTAAATACGAATCGACTTAAATTTGTTGTTTGTGTTTTACTTTTTTCATTACAGTAATTAAGGAAGTAGTGTTTATATAATTAAATTAGATTATAATATAAGCTTTACTTATTGGTCGATCTTTTAGTCGTGACACTAACAGAAAACTATTAATTTTTAGTAGTTCTCTTTAACCTTAAAACGTTATTTTAAGCGAATTCATTTCGGCGAACGTGATCAAAACGCAGAGAAAATTTGCAACTACGCTTCCGTCCCAGCGCACAACTTTCCGGTGCGACGTTATGCCACCTCCTACTTTGCCGGGACAGGTTGTTTATTAATTTCAAACAAGTGTTCCGACGACAGAACTGAAACTGGTTACCTACATAATTAGAATTCTCAATTTGAAAGCATACATTACGCGACGTCCACCTACTTATCCAGCCTAGCCTGGAGCTCCTACAAAATCAAATACGGATGTCAGAGATTTGTTGTTTATTATTATTGTGCCTCGTGATTGGTTTATAACCGGAGCCCCACGTCGGCTTGTTAACGTTCTGTACCACCGTTTGAATTACCCGTTCGTTTGATAAGAGTTGCATTGTTATCGCTTTACTTTATGGAAACTGTAACAATGGCGTAGGTCTGAGTATTGGCTTAACCTCTGGAACTGTGTAATGTTTGCGTGATTTGACCTCAGGGGAAGTTCTATCCTAACGGTATATGCCCATTTATAATGTTTTCAAGCCCTGCCAAGAATTTCATTATGTTCTACTAAATATTTGTTCATATTTTTAACGTTCTTCTAAAAGATGGGGTTGGAGTAGGGGGTAAGTAGTTCCGTAGATTATAAATAAGGTATTTTTGTAGCGTTAATCAGTCTTTGTATGTTATCCCTCTGAGGATGGTTACTTGGTAACTGAAATGTACTTAAGGGTAAAATAAAGAAAGTTTGTGGTTAAGAGGTTTTTGTGTATTTATTATTAAGTTCTTCTTAGTTCACGTATTCTAAAAGTCAGTCTTCTTTTCCTCTGCGTTCAGTTTTGTCACAGCATAAGCTCTTCATTGCGTACTGAAAGGATTTTCGTTCATTCCAGTTCATTCATGAAGTATTTTTGTAAATATTCAATCAAATTAAGTTAGGCTATGTTTCGTTCAACCAAAGAATTCAATAATACTTCATAAAAACCGCGTCAAGCCTAACTTCCACTTCATGTAGCCTATGTTGCTTAGAAATTCATTCTAAAGAAAATAAAGTTATTTCAAGTATTGCCAACCGTAAATATTTATTAAAATTTGAAAAAATTAAACCTATCCCCAATATATATTAACACACTTAAGACTATAGGTCATAAATTAAATGCTTGTTTTGACACGCACCGCCGTAGGATGATTAAACAGCAAGATTATTATTATCAAATAAATAAAAGTTAGAATATTCCCCCTTTAAAGCAATTCTGAAAAGTAATCCTCCGTGGTTCGTGTATGGTGTGCGTATATATATATATATATATATATATATATATATATATATATATATATATATATATATAGGCCTATATATATTGAATTTTACGTTGTCCATTATTTTTCCGTTGCACTCATTTTTTGAAGTTAATATATTACTATTGTAAATAATTTTATCCACCATTAAGTGCAATAATTTTACATTATGTGATGAGGCATGTTTCGGTCACTTGACCATTGTCGAATCACTGATTAATTTTTCTCTATTTTTCTGGTCTGGATGTCAGGGCCGTGATGTTGACGTTACACGGATTTTCTCTTGAGTTGCGTCTATAATGTTTTTGAATAGTATGTCTTCTGCATATTTTTTCTGTAGGTTCATTAAATTGTTGTGTATTATTTTATAATTGTGGTATTTTTCTAGTGAGTTTAGTTCTATTGGTTTATTATTTATTTCAGTATGGTTAGGTTATTTTAGTAATTTGTTATTTCATGTTTATGTGATATTAGGTGTGCTGCAACATTTGATACTTTTGAATTTTTGTTTTTGAATGCTCTGTAATGTTCTTCGGATCTTATTTTTGGTTTTCCCTATGTAAAATGCGTTGCAGTTCAAACACCTTATAGAAACATATACAATAAATTCATAAAAAACCTAACCTCAACACAACACTACCACCTGAACACAAAAATAATAAAAATAAAAAAATCTACCTAAAATATAAATACACCAATAATTAAAATACAAAAATTAACAAATATATACAACAAAGAATACTACACTCCAACATACAAACCAAACAACAAAATAGCAAAATATCTTAATGACACAAACCACAAAACAAATACAGAAAAACATAATCTGTCAGGAATTTACAAAATTAGAAAACGACTCGCTATAAGACTCTTACTCTTCTTAAGTTGATTATTTTTACTTTAAAAGGGGCCGGAAAATTCATGTTTGTCACAATCGGTCCGCTGCTAGGTTCTGATCTCCCTCGACAATCATTCAAACTATTAGCTATCATTCGTTTACAGTTATCGAGGTTTGGCGGTAATCTTTAAAAAAAACGTTCCAATTTATAAAAAAAGCACCATGTAACAATTTTTTAGATCACTGTAATAAAATATATCTATTTTAAATCTTAACTACAAAGGGTCGGGTTAGGATAATGTTGGTTCTAAAAATACCTTACTAACGGTATTATTGAAATCGCCAAACGGTTAATCGTGGGAAGATGTGTCACACGTTTAATCTTGCCATAAGAAGATATAGATATAAGGACAATACTCTAAAACCTCTTTTCTTAAGTAAAAGAGCACTGTAGTAAAATGATACATTACTACATCGCTATATTACAGGATAGCTACAAAGTATCCACTTAGGACAAAATTGCTTATAAAGAAAGACACAATTAATTCTATCACGTAAACTTTATATGCCTACTGCAGCGGCCAGAATGTCCGATGCAAAGAATCAGGGTAAGTGTACAGAATACCAGAATCAAACCTAACCTGGGTAAATAATTGGCTAAATTTATATGAAAAAATTTTAAAGCATTATAATAATAATAATATTAAAACAAAGGGTAAATAATAGTAAAATGAAGAAAATTAGAAATAACTTTAGACTTAAAAAACATAAATTATAATCAATAAGAAAAATTATCACTTCAAAGTGGATAGCCTAAATTATGTATACAAAAAAGACGGTAATTGTGTAGTATAACAAACTCGGCCTCGATGCCGGCTATTAAAATAATTGTAATTAAATATAATCAGGAATAAAGAATGTAAATTTATAAGATGTGAGGAAAGTAAATTAGGCCTAGCTAGGGAAAATAGTATTTATGTAAAAGTAAAGATTAAATGTTAAAATTTAATAGCCTAGAAATTAGGTTATACTAGAAGCAGTCATATTTGATTCCGGAAAAATCCGCTTAGGGTACTGATTATAAATCTTGTCACTACGAAACGAAAGCGCTACAGTCGAACTTTGGATTAGGAATTTTAAAAAGTAAATTAAATTAAATAAGAAGAAATAAAGTCAAATATGTTATTAAATAAAAGGTAAAAATGGAAAGGACACATCAGAATACAGAAACGCCTTTTACAAAAAGTGAAACTAATCTTAGTTCAGAATTTCCGAACAAACAAAGTCAATTGCCATGGCAACGGCTTTCTGATTGGTCAAAAGTTGAAAAATGGATACTATGAAGTGGGGCCTCAAAAAAGAGACGCTATCCAGAATGAGAATGCATTAGGCTCTCAAGGCGAGCAGACGTGTTTTTGTACCATGCGATCAGGACAAGAAAAAATGTGCTAGAAACAGAGTAAAAAGTGCTACGATCTGATCAGGGGAAGGAAGATATATATGAGCAAGGGCTCATATATACCCAGAACAAAATTTCGACCACCAAAATGCAAAATTAAAGAAAATAAGAAGATTAACCGAAATTATGGAGAGACGCCTACCTACCAAGACCCTTGAAGCTGTAATGGGACAGACAGATGACAACATTAATGAAGATAAAAAGATTTTTACAGTACAAGGTTATATAATCAATTTAATTATTCTTTTTAAATAACATTTTACTTCAAATTATATTAACTTAAATTCAAAATTAAATAAGATGGGAATAACTTAAGGGACTGATTAGTCAACTCTCTTAGGTTACCCAAATTTAAGTAACAAAGATTCAAAATTGACTTTCCATTCCCATCACTGTGGGAATGTATGGATTAAGTATAAAGATGTATATCTTATATGGCTTTTTCTAAGTGAATTTCTAATGAATAATTTCTAAAGAAGTTAATTGTTCAAGGCTTAGCCTAAAAGCATTAAATAGTAATATTAAGTGTTTGAAAAAGAATCAGATTTTAAAATATGTTAAATTTAACTGTAACAATCAAAACTATATACAAAATTAATTATGGTAACTTTGATAATTTAAATTATATATAAAATTAATGATAATAAGAAAATTTAAAAACATAGAATGAGATAATAATGTATAATTCCATGGCAAGTTGTATGAAATTTTGAAAAAGTAATTAGTCAAGAAAATCCTGTTAAATTAAATAAAAACAATAATAATTAATTTGAACCTTGGAACAAATAAATAAAAAGGTATATTTTCCAATTAGCTGTGTTTTCATTCTAGATAAGATAAGTTCACTAGGTATCCAGGTATAGTCTTTAAATCACAAGTGTCTCTCAAAGATTCCACTACCCGAAAAGGAGCTTGAACAGGGCTTATCGGAGGCTAATTGGTTTTATCAAAAATTCAGGGGTTGGTTCCTCTGAGAGGTCTATTCCTTGAGGCACAGGTCTATGAAATTAGGTTCGTAGTCAATGGATAAACCATTACTTTCTTACTGACTTAGCAATTGATGAAAAGAAAGGGCCAAAGTAAGGCAGGAGAAAAAGGTCGGTAAGACTACGTATGTTTGTGGAACATCGTAGCCACTCGATCAATGTGGCTGTTGCTTGCTTTGCCTAGATACCTCATCATTATTATTGTTTAACCAAATCTATTCTCCAGGATGCTACTGTAGGTTAGTATACCATTGTTTCGTGAAGGATTACTTGACAAAGAATGAGGTTATGTTTCCAAGACGATAAAAAAGTCGGTTTTAACCAGTATTCAAAGGTTTGACTCGTTTAAAATAACTTTTTTCTTATTACGAATGTATTTTGTGTAATAAAACTTTATGTGGTCCTTTTCAAGTATTACCCTTTTTTATTTCTTGTTTACTAGTTTTAACGCAGCTTCATTTTTACTTATTCATTCATTTGACATACTTCATTCTTGTTCAAGCCATCATTGTACGTGAGCTTTTACGTGGCACTGGTATTACATGTTTAGATACACCAGATATATATATTCTAGTATTATTGTTACCTTTTGGGGAATATAATACTCAAATTTGGTTTATATTGACAATCTTGAATCAGTTATTCGACCCAATGAAGTTTTTGACATGATTCTAAAACGTTAGTCACCATATGGGTATCACAAAATATCATTGCTCTTATGTTTGTCTGCAGTGGAAATCTATGAATTATTATTTTTTTCCAGTGGTACCAGGTGAACGTTGAAGCCCTGCAGACAGCAGTGCGTCGGACATTCGTTCCTTCCAGTTTAGATCCGGAAACGCAGGAATTTTTGAACATGTGCAACGAAAAATCTGACCAAATCCTGACGCAGTTGTGGCACAGCATCGTTAAGACGTTCCTCCATTTCTTCATGACGCAGACAGACATTAACGGGTGAGTAGGTGTGGATGTCACACTTTATGTTCATAGTGATAGTATCTGCTTATTGGAGTTATGCCTTTAGATTGATGTATTATGTTAAAATGTGTTATAGCGCCAACTTAATTATACCACAAATATATTCGGAAACAAACGTAAAATATAAGTCTTTGAATACTTATATGATTTATCAATGAGTGTACGCCATCTTTCATTGTGGAACTTGACTTATATAGATTTCCTAACCACGTCGTGCACACCCTGAATCTAGTCTTGGGATCCCTGACAGTTATTATTTGAACGGTCTTTGGACTAAGTGGAGCCGCCGTATTGAGCCATGATGGTTTTCGTCCGAATCCTCATTACTAGACTGTGGGAAAGCCATCTATATCGAACACACCCTCTCATAAATCCAACCCCAGACTCCTGTTCAACCCACGTGATTTGTCCATCAGGGAACTGATGCCGAGATACGTGGTACCAGTATGTAAGAGCTCGAGGCCCATTTTGTAAAACCTAGAGTGGTCACCGGGCTGCATCTAGGAAAAGACGATTTTCCAACCAGTAACTATGGTTTAGCCTGATCTTCCAGAACAAACTAACTGCCCTGCTTTCCTACCGTAGAATACCCCACTAATGGGCTCGGTCCAGGTGGTACAATCGGACCTTTATCCACCCTCCGTTAGCCTTACCTAAGGGCCGGATTCTAAGAATGGGGTCTTGGACTTACGTAGTCAACCGTAATCTACCTACCCACTAGCTTTTGAGGGCTGGCATCTTTGATACTATTATACAATTCCTACTTACATTTAGTTTTCTATTTGAGTTCCCAGCTCCATATCTTCTCCACGTTTTTTTCTTTATTGGAGTCCTGGTTTTCCATGTTCTTTGTAATGTCCAGAGGGGCGTATTCTACTCCCATAGCCTTTCTGAATATTCCAACTCACGTAAAGGCCTTAGAGCCTTTCGTAAAGGTAATAGTCGGCAACATAGGCCTAAGATATTTACTGGAGTATAGGTAAAACCACTATATGGTTAGAAACAACAGCAAGCCTATGATGGATAAAGTTCTTTCACAAATGGGACGTGTACAATCAAGTGCTTTACAGTTTTCATCATACTTTTCAAGTCAGAAGAAGAAGCTGGTAGTTTTTGTAAATTGATACATCAATGTACTTATAAAGCTGAGGCCTTCACAGTTCATGATATCCGACATGAGCGTAATAAAATAGACTTAATTGCTCATAAAACTAAAGCACCTGACGATATCCGTCTTCAAGATAATACCCTGAACTTTACTACTAATAAAATAAATGCACCTGACATTATTCGTCATCAGGCTAATGCACTGAACTTTATTAATACCAACTGACTGTAAATTTTCCGTCATCAAGTTAATGAACTGAACTTTATTAATCATAAGACCAACGCACTTGACGTTATTCGCCATCAAACTAATGCACTGAACATTATTAATCATAAAACTACAGCACGTAACGGTATCCGTCAACAAGTGGATGCACTGAACTTTATTAATCATAAAACCAACGCACTTGACGGTATATGTCATCAAGTTAATGCACTCAACTTTATTAATCATAAAACCAACGCACTTGATGGTATACGTCATCAAGTTAATGCACTGAACTTTATTAATCATAAAACCAACGCACTTGACGGTATTCGTCATCAAGTTAATGCACTGAACTTTATTAATCATAAAACCAACGCACTTGACGGTATACGTCATCAAGTTAATGCACTGAACTTTATTAATCATAAAACCAACGCACTTGACGGTATCCGTCATCAAGTTAATGCACTGTACTTTATTAATCATAAAACCAACGCACTTGACGGTATCCGTCATCAAGTTAATGCACTGAACTTTATTAATCATAAAACCAACGCACTTGACGGTATACGTCATCAAGTTAATGCACTGAACTTTATTAATCATAAAACCAACGCACTTGACGGTATCCGTCATCAAGTTAATGCACTGAACTTTAGTAATCATAAAACCAACGCACTTGACGGTATCCGTCATCAGGTTAATGCACTGAACTTTATTAATCATAAAACCAACGCACTTGACGGTATACGTCATCAAGTTAATGAACTGAACTTTATTAATCATAAAACCAACGCACTTGACGGTATTCGACATCAACGTAATGCACTGAACTTTATTAATCATAAAACTAGAGCACTTAACGGTATTCGTTGTCAAGTTAATGCACTGAACTTTATTAATCATAAAACCAACGCACTTGACGGTATACGTCATCAAGTTAATGCACTGAACTTTATTAATCATAAAACCAACGCACTTGACGGTATACATCATCAAGTTAATGCACTGAACTTTATTAATCATAAAACCAACGCACTTTACGGTATCCGTCATCAAGTTAATGCACTGAACTTTATTAATCATAAAACCAACGCACTTGACGGTATACGTCATCAAGTTAATGCACTGAACTTTATTAATCATAAAACCAACGCACTTGACGGTATACATCATCAAGTTAATGCACTGAACTTTATTAATCATAAAACCAACGCACTTGACGGTATTCGACATCAACGTAATGCACTGAACTTTATTAATCATAAAACTAGAGCACTTAACGGTATTCGTTGTCAAGTTAATGCACTGAACTTTATTAATCACAAGACCAACGCACTTGACGTTATTCGCCATCAAACTAATGCACTGAACATTATTAATCATAAAACTACAGCTCGTAACGGTATCCGTCAACAAGTGGATGCACTGTACTTTATTAATCATAAAACCAACGCACTTGACGGCATATGTCGTTAAGTTAATGCACTGAACTTTATTAATCATAAAACCAACGCACTTGACGGTAACGTCATCAAGTTAATGCACTGAACTTTATTAATCATAAAACCAACGCACGTGACGGCATATGTCATTAAGTTAATGCACTGAACTTTATTAATCATAAAACCAACGCACTTGACGGTAACGTCATCAAGTTAATGCACTGAACTTTATTAATCATAAAACCAACGCACTTGACGGCATATGTCATTAAGTTAATGCACTGAACTTTATTAATCATAAAACCAACGCACTTGACGGTATATGTCATCAAGTTAATGCACTGAACTTTATTAATCATAAAACCAACGCACTTGACGGTAACGTCATCAAGTTAATGCACTGAACTTTAGTAATCATAAAACCAACGCACTTGACGATATACGTCATCAAGTTAATGCACTGAACGTTATTAATCATAACACCAACGCACTTGACGGTATACGTCATCAAGTTAATGCACTGAACTTTATTAATCATAAAACCAACGCACTTGACGGTATTCGCCATCAACTTAATGCACTGGAGTTTATTAATCATAAAACTAGAGCACTTAACGATATCCGTTTTCAAGTTAATGCACTGAACAATTTTAATCATAAAACCAACGCACTTGACGGTATCCGTCATCAAGTTAATGCACTGTACTTTATTAATCATAAAACCAACGCACTTGACGGTATTCGACATCAAGTTAATGCACTGAACTTTATTAATCATAAAACCAACGCACTTGACGGTATACGTCATCAAGTTAATGCACTGAACTTTATTAATCATAAAACCAACGCACTTGACGGTATCCGTCATCAAGTTAATGCACTGTACTTTATTAATCATAAAACCAACGCACTTGACGGTATCCGTTATCAAGTTAATGCACTGAACTTTATTAATCATAAAACCAACGCACTTGACGGTATACGTCATCAAGTTGATCCACTGAACTTTATTAATCATAAAACCAACGCACTTGACGGTATCCGTCATCAAGTTAATGCACTGAACTTTATTAATCATAAGACCAACGCACTTGACGGTATCCGTCATGAAGTTAATGCACTGTACTTTATTAATCATAAAACCAACGCACTTGACGGTATCCGTCATCAAGTTAATGCACTGAACTTTATTAATCATAAAACCAACGCACTTGACGGTATACGTCATCAAGTTGATCCACTGAACTTTATTAATCATAAGACCAACGCACTTGACGGTATCCGTCATCAAGTTAATGCACTGTACTTTATTAATCATAAAATCAACGCACTTGACGGTATCCGTCATCAAGTTAATGCACTGAACTTTATTAATCATAAAACCAACGCACTTGACGGTATACGTCATCAAGTTGATCCACTGAACTTTATTAATCATAAGACCAACGCACTTGACGGTATACGTCATCAAGTTAATGAACTGAACTTTATTAATCATAAAACCAACGCACTTGACGGTATCCGTCATCAAGTTAATGAACTGAACTTTATTAATCATAAAATCAACGCACTTGACGGTATCCGTCATCAAGTTAATGAACTGAACTTTATTAATCATAAAACCAACGCACTTGACGGTATCCGTCATCAAGTAAATGAACTGAACTTAATTAATCATAAAATCAACGCACTTGACGGTATCCGTCATCAAGTTAATGAACTGAACTTTATTAATCATAAAATCAACGCACCTGACGGTATCCGTCATCAAGTTAATGAACTGAACTTTATTAATCATAAAACCAACGCACTTGACGGTATCCGTCATCAAGTTAATGAACTGAAATTTATTAATCATAAAACCAACGCACTTGACGGTATATGTCATCAAGTTGATCCACTGAACTTTATTAATCATAAAACCAACGCACTTGACGGTATACGTCATCAAGTTAATGAACTGAACTTTATTAATCATAAAACCAACGCACTTGACGGTATCCGTCATCAAGTAAATGAACTGAACTTTATTAATCATAAAACCAACGCACTTGACGGTATACGTCATCAAGTTAATGAACTGAACTTTATTAATCATAAAACCAACGCATTTGACGGTATCCGTCATCAAGTTAATGAACTGAACTTTATTAATCATAAAACCAACGCACTTGACGGTATCCGTCATCAAGTTAATGAACTGAACTTTATTAATCATAAAACCAACGCACTTGACGGTATCCGTCATCAAGTTAATGAACTGAACTTTATTAATCATAAAACCAACGCACTTGACGGTATACGTCATCAAGTTAATGAACTGAACTTTATTAATCATAAAACCAACGCATTTGACGGTATCCGTCATCACGTTAAAGAACTGAACTTTATTAATCATAAAACCAACGCACTTGACGGTATCCGTCATCAAGTTAATGAACTGAACTTTATTAATCATAAAACCAACGCACTTGACGGTATATGTCATCAAGTTAATGCACTGAACTTTATTAATCATAAAACCAACGCACTTGACGGTATATGTCATCAAGTTAATGAACTGAACTTTATTAATCATAAAATCAACGCACTTGACGGTATCCGTCATCAAGTTAATGCACTGAACTTTATTAATCATAAAACCAACGCACTTGACGGTATATGTCATCAAGTTAATGCACTGAACTTTATTAATCATAAAACCAACGCACTTGACGGTATCCGTCATCAAGTTAATGAACTGAACTTTATTAATCATAAAACCAACGCACTTGACGGTATCCGTCATCAAGTTAATGAACTGAACTTTATTAATCATAAAACCAACGCACTTGACGGTATCCGTCATCAAGTTAATGAACTGAACTTTATTAATCATAAAACCAACGCACTTGACGGTATCCGTCATCAAGTTAATGAACTGAACTTTATTAATCATAAAATCAACGCACTTGACGGTATCCGTCATCAAGTTAATGCACTGAACTTTATTAATCATAAAACCAACGCACTTGACGGTATATGTCATCAAGTTAATGCACTGAACTTTATTAATCATAAAACCAACGCACTTGACGGTATCCGTCATCAAGTTAATGAACTGAACTTTATTAATCATAAAACCAACGCACTTGACGGTATATGTCATCAAGTTAATGCACTGAACTTTATTAATCATAAAACCAACGCACTTGACGGTATATGTCATCAAGTTAATGAACTGAACTTTATTAATCATAAAACCAACGCACTTGACGGTATACGTCATCAAGGTAATGCACTGAACTTTATTAATCATAAAACCAACGCACTTGACGGTATATGTCATCAAGTTAATGAACTGAACTTTATTAATCATAAAACCAACGCACTTGACGGTATACGTCATCAAGTTAATGCACTGAACTTTATTAATCATAAAACCAACGCACTTGACGGTATTCGCCATCAACTTAATGCACTGAACTTTATTAATCATAAAATCAACGCACTTGACGGTATATGTCATCGCTTAACGCACTGGAACCATGTAATGTAGAAACTTTAGCTCATAAACAAGATAATCGTTACAGTGTTTATGCTAGCCTGAAATAGACATAAACCTTTTTTTTTAAATTATGTTAATTTAATCTTAAACCATCTCTTCAGCTATTTTATTTATTTCATTTCATCAGATCTTTCATTCACGACTTATTATGTTTGTCTCAAATTTCATTAGTTGTAATAATACGACGGTGTTTACTATCTTGGGTTGCACTTTACATCAATTTAACCTAAAAGTATTAAACTCATTAATTATAATCGTGTTTTATGAATATCTCTGCAATATATTTATAACTGATAATTTGTTAATAAAATTATTTCAGTTCACTTTCACAATGGCTGCAATTCGGATAAACACAGTGTAGGCAAGTTTAGCAGTTGTACTTTACTTGAGTCTGTCAGTCGTAAATTCTCCGTACTTCACTTAAGCAGTAACAAGCGCATTGTACTTGACTGCGGCAGTAATAACACAGCAGACGTAGCCGTGACATCACGGAAGACAAAACGTGACGCCACAACTACTGTAAATGACAAAACGACAGCAGAGGGACGCTGTTAATTTAGTGAAATTGCTGTGCAATGGATAATGCAGTCGCTAATTGTGAATATGAACCATCTGGGGGGGGGGGGTATTATCTTGTGCGATGTGTGGTAGAAGCTAGACATATTTACATGTACCACAACAAAATGAAACTCATTGTAGATTTATTTCTGACAATAATAGCAGAGTTGAAAATAAAAAACATTAAATCAGAGATTTGCTAAGATGTGCTTGTCCAAAAGGGCAATGGATTCTTATCTTCAATGGATGAAACTAGCGACTTATTGTTTTCCAGATTTTTATAGGTAACTTTAATTTATAAAATAAATTTACTAAATAATCTGAACTCGTTTATCAAGCCAAATACAGAAACAACAATATATAGTAAAACTAAAATTACAATGGTATTTCATCATATAAATTCGAAAAGCTTAGAAGTATTGTGCGTTGCCCTTGTGCTTCCATGGCAATTGAACGTAACAGTGTTGCCATGTTATGATTCAGATCTTGAATTCAATACTCAGAGATTGAATATCTTCTAGAGATCAACCTCTATGCTGTGTTTTAGAAAGTTGAGAACCGTGAACTGATCAAAACAGTAGTGATCGTACAATGTGACAGCGCTCCGTAGTACTAACGCCTTACAAATACCTTTGTAATCTTAATTTTACTATAATTCACTTTCGTCAGTATCCAACAAGCATATGTTGCTTCAAACAGTTTTATAGTTATAGGCTTTATTTAGGTGACGAATATAGGCCTTCTGATTGAAAGACTTCTCTGTTGAGCTAATTTATTTTACAGCCGTGAATTCATTTATTTCACTTATTTTATGCTCATAAAAGTAAGTAGTCTACCTTTAAAAAGTTTCACGTCCATCGTATTCCCTTTGTTTCGTTTTTTACGAAAATGTTGGTCTGTGATTTATATTTAATTATGATATTAATTTTAGTAATGTTTTAACCTCGAAAGTACTGTAAGGTTAATAACAAGGATTTTATCTTGCAAAATGTACTGGAGGCCGCATTATTCGTAAGACGTTAAAAAAAATTTTCATATAAAACTTTTAACGATATTTACTGTGTTACGACCTCTTGAATTGAACGATGCGATAGGACTGGTGTTCTAAGAATCGCATGCACCATAGTTCTCAATATTTGTGCCCCAGTACATTTCAAACCATTATCATTCCTACACAATACCTTTTCATGGCATCTTTGCGCAATTATTACCACCAATCGGTCTTGTCCCGAACTCGAACCGCATGTTAAAATCTCCAACACGACATTTGGTAACAACAACAGTGTAATAATTCTATGATAACTCGAGTGTAATCATTAACATAATGACAGGCTCGGAATGGAGTCTTGAACGTTGGTATATGAATGAAGTACAATTAGCAGCAGTCGACAAAGAATAGCGGAGCAGTGGGAACGCCGAGGCTCCGGTGGGTCTGCTCGGACTGTTACGAATCGAACAAGATTGAAACGAAGCTGATGGCTGACACCCTGGAGTGGCGATCACCGCTCAACACTGGTAGCCGAACCTTTAAATAGCTGTGAAAACAATTAAAATTCTAACAATACAGGCTGGAATACTTTTCGGCCCGAAACGAACAACAGTATTCTCAGGTGAAGGTTAAAGCCTTACTTTCTCGTGTAATTTAGAAAGTTATAAAAGTTGTGTGAACAATCATTTATTATTTCTAGATATAAAAACACAATAATTTCATTATAAATAAATAAAAATGAACTAATATTTTATATTATATAGTTTTAATAAATCAATAAATTCGAGCAACATTTGAAAAACTCCAAAACCAAATTATATTTAAATACTTATTTTGTCAATAAACCCTTATGTAAAATTCGCTACACCTGATGTATTTATTGACCTATCTGAGAATATTATCATAGGTAACAAAGTACACATAACGTTATATTATATTGAATAAATATTTTAAAAGGATAAATACTGTGGTTAGTTGTATTTGTTTATTAGGTTATATTGTAACCAATGTTTATTACTTTTTCTCGCCGTAAACTATTTTAAGTTTCTGCATTACAAATCATAATGAAATTTGGATATTTTTCGAATATTGTGATTTGACGTTTAGTCGATGTAAACACTAGTTTGATATCAATATGAATATATATTCATACAGATCAGGATATTTCATTATTCATGTAAAATATAATAATTTAAAAAGTAATTAACAGAAATCGTATTTAACTGAATATTTTATAATAATTCAAACCTTTTTTTAATTTCTAGGCCAAGTTATTGTGTCTTACAATATTATTTTAATTTCTTATAATTTTGTGTTTTTTTTTAAAATTGAACTACTTTGAAAAGAACTGTTGAGTTTTGTATAGACAATCTTATAAAACAAATTAACTTTTATAATCATCTAATAAATATTAGACGATATTTTGAACAACTCTTTTATTAAAAATTGTTTTTTAATATAAAAAGAAAATTCAAAAATGGATTTAATTCGGTATCAACAAGTAATTGCATAGACAGGAATTTCTCCAGAAATCTTAATTTAGTTTTTTCTCAAAAATAATTAAAACATTCATTTTACGACAGAAAAGAATACTTGACCCGTTTCCTGAAAAGTAGTTTAACTTCTGTGTCTTTCAAGGTCAGGAGTTGGTAGATACTAAAGTTTACGTAATTCCTTTAGTAATTTAGCTGTATGTTTATAGTAATTTAGCTGTATGTTTATAGTAATTTAGCTGTATGTTTATAGTAATTTAGCTGTATGTTTATAGTAATTTAGCTGTATGTTTATAGTAATTTAGCTGTATGTTTATAGTAATTTAGCTGTATGTTTATAGTAATTTAGCTGTATGTTTATAGTAATTTGGCTGTATGTTTATAGTAATTTAGCTGTATGTTTATAGTAATTTAGCTGTATGTTTATAGTAATTTAGCTGTATGTTTATAGTAATTTAGCTGTATGTTTATAGTAATTTAGCTGTATGTTTATAGTAATTTAGCTGTATGTTTATAGTAATTTAGCTGTATGTTTATAGTAATTTAGCTGTATGTTTATAGTAATTTAGCTGTATGTTTATAGTAATTTAGCTGTATGTTTATAGTAATTTAGCTGTATGTTTATAGTAATTTAGCTGTATGTTTATAGTAATTTATCTGTATGTTTATAGTAATTTAGCTGTATGTTTATAGTAATTTAGCTGTATGTTTATAGTAATTTAGCTGTATGTTTATAGTAATTTAGCTGTATGTTTATAGTAATTTAGCTTTATGTTTATAGTAATTTAGCTGTATGTTTATAGTAATTTAGCTGTATGTTTATAGTAATTTAGCTGTATGTTTATAGTAATTTAGCTGTATGTTTAACCAAACTACTGTTTTATATATCCCAAATTGATAATAGCGTATTCCTCAACCTTCTTCCGCCTGGGGGGATAAACTAAGATGACGTCGGATTGTATGTAGTCTACATATCGTTCAAATCAGATTTCCTGTATATATCTTTCAAATTTTATTTCCCGTATTTATATCTTTCAAATTTAATTTTCCTTATATATCTTTCAAATCGGATTTTCTGTATATATCTTTCAAATCGGATTTTCTGTATATATCTTTCAAATCGGATTTTCTGTATATATCTTTCAAATTTAATTTTCCTTATATATCTTTCAAATCGGATTTTCTGTATATATCTTTCAAATCGGATTTTCTGTATATGTCTTTCAAATCGGATTTTCTGTATATATCTTTCAAATCGGATTTTCTTTATATATCTTTCAAATTTCATTTCCCGTATTTATATCTTTCAAATTTAATTTTCCTTATATATCTTTCAAATCGGATTTTCTGTATATATCTTTCAAATCGGATTTTTTATAAGTTATGTATCTTTCAAATTTCATTTTCTGTATTTATATGTTCCAATTTTTTTCTGTAAATATCATTGAAATCCGATTTTCTGTAGGGTATATGCCTTTATTTTTCAAATCAAATTTTCCGTAGGTCTAAATTATCCCCAAACCTGATTTTGTCTATATATCTTTCGAATTTCATTTTCTGTATTTCTTATAAGTTGAATTTTTCGTATATATTTTTCAAATTTCATATTCTGTATATATCTTTCAAATTAGATCTTCTATAGGCTTATATATCTTTCAAACCTGATTTTCTGTATATATCTTTCAGTTTCCATTTTCTCTACATCTCTTTCAAAATGGATTTTATATATCTTTCACATTTCACTTTCTTTATATATATATATATATATATATATATATATATATATATATATATATATATATATATATATATATTTTAAATTGGATTTTCTGTATATATCTTTCAAATTTCATTTTCTGAATATATCTTTGAAAGTGGATTTTATATATCTCTCATATTTCTTTTTCTGTAAATATCTCATTAAATAGGATTTTCTTTATTTATCTTTAAATTGTCAATTTATGTATATATCTTTGAAATTGGATTTTGTGCATGTGTTTTTCAAATCGGGTTTTCTATATCCTATGTACTTTCAAAAAAAAATATTCGCTTTTCTATAAACCATTGCCTTGGCGCCTCGAACACTGTTGATATCTACCAGAAAAAGATTTTTTTATGGGAATTATAGCGGAGCGGAACATAAAGGTTAGGTGCAAACACGGAAACAATGTATGAACCGCTCATGGAGACGTAGGTAAAATAAAATAAGCGTTAGAAATTATTCTTTGAAACCCCCTTAAAAATAAAAGTTATTCTTTGCATATCTAATGGTTTGCTTCTTGATGGATTGATCGTCCTTTCCTTTAGAGGGAGCACCGCGTCACTACTTTCCCCCATGTAGGATTTAAAAATTTCTCAAAGAAACGTAAGTCATTTGATTGTCTCAGCAAATCCTTTACAAAAGGCATAGATAACTAACAAAGGGCATTAAGGCCATTATATCCGGTCCGTAAATGGCGATCCCTAAGGGCGTGTCGATACTTTTGTTTTTGCCGGAACCTACCGTTCGCTCCGTTTTTGCCGCGTCTCGTAGAAGCCCATCTGACATCATTCTTGCGTCGCACCGTTACACTTAAATAAATCAAATCTAAACATCCACGGCGCAGGATTAGGAACCCGCTTTGAAATTAATATGACAAACGATTGCGCGCGAAACTCTTTGATTGTTGCCGCCAAAATTCTGGACGACAGCTCATATTGAGGACGGGACATTTTCATTTTTATAGTGTTTTGTTTTACACGTGGTGTCTTTTTCATAGTTTTTATATTATTCTACTAAACAAATTATTGTGTGCGTGTGCGCGCGCGCGCGTGTGTGTATGTCTCTTTGTAAAGCGAGAAAGATAAAGTCTTGTATTTAACCTTTCATTTGTTTAAGTATTAGACCTAAGTCAGACGCCCAGAAAAGAAGGGGGGTTTGATGGCCCCCGTAGTGTTTACAGGGTGTGTCTGTTTTATTGCTGGTAGTATACTGGGTCAGAGCTGTTGGTATTTGCCAGGGAACAAGGAAGGGGTTCTTATTTAGTTGGGACGGTGTAGAAATACTAGGGGCAGTTGTATTTAAACTCAGGGAATACAGGCTAATTGATTTTTTCGTTCTTGATTTGCTTTACAAGAAATACACTTGAAAACCATGTGACCTGAAAGCTAAGCATGTAACTTAAGAACAAATTGCAATTCACTTAAGATTAATTAAAAATGTATTTAGGCTAATATAGAAAATTATGTATACTAATTTATTAACCTAAAAAGTGTGAAAAACATAGAAGAGGGAGATTTTGGGGTGAAAATATTATACTTTGGTGGATATTATTTTAAAATATAAAATAAACAGTTACCTTTTAAATGTTTTCATGATTGAAATGAAATTTTTATATAAACAAAACAAATGTCAAATAGTAATTAGGCTACACTTTGCAAATTGCATCTTTAAATATTGAAGAGCAACATTAAACCTTACGTACTATTAAAGCATCCAAAATGGCGCGTTTTAGGTTATCATTTAAGGACACAGATTCAACCTTGTTCCAGTTTATAATTTGTTTTTAGGACATAAATGATTTAAAATCGTTATAACATCATTTTCATTGTATAGTCAGTTTAAAAAGCAACGCAGAAAATGTAATATCGTTATAATATCATTTTCTTTGTATAGTCAGTCTAAAAAGCAACGCAGAAAATGTGATATCGTTATAATATCATTTTCTTTGTATAGTCAGTCTAAAAAGCAACGCAGAAAATGTAATATCGTTATAATATCATTTTCTTTGTATAGTCAGTCTAAAAAGCAACGCAGAAAATGTAATATCGTTATAATATCATTTTCTTTGTATAGTCAGTCTAAAAAGCAACGCAGAAAATGTAATATCGTTATAATATCATTTTCTTTGTATAGTCAGTCTAAAAAGCAACGCAGAAAGTGTAATATCGTTATAATATCATTTTCTTTGTATAGTCAGTCTAAAAAGCAACGCAGAAAGTGTAATATCGTTATAATATCATTTTCTTTGTATAGTCAGTCTAAAAAGCAACGCAGAAAATGTAATATCGTTATAATATCATTTTCTTTGTATAGTCAGTCTAAAAAGCAACGCAGAAAATGTAATATCGTTATAATATCATTTTCTTTGTATAGTCAGTCTAAAAAGCAACGCAGAAAATGTAATATCGTTATAATATCATTTTCTTTGTATAGTCAGTCTAAAAAGCGACGCAGAAAATGTAATATCGTTATAATATCATTTTCTTTGTATAGTCAGTCTAAAAAGCAACGCAGAATATGTAATATCGTTATAATATCATTTTCTTTGTATAGTCAGTCTAAAAAGCGACGCAGAAAATGTAATATCGTTATAATATCATTTTCTTTGTATAGTCAGTCTAAAAAGCAACGCAGAATATGTAATATCGTTATAATATCATTTTCTTTGTATAGTCAGTCTAAAAAGCAACGCAGAAAATGTAATATCGTTATAATATCATTTTCTTTGTATAGTCAGTCTAAAAAGCAACGCAGAAAATGTAATATCGTTATAATATCATTTTCTTTGTATAGTCAGTCTAAAAAGCAACGCAGAAAATGTAATATCGTTATAATATCATTTTCTTTGTATAGTCAGTCTAAAAAGCAACGCAGAAAATGTAATATCGTTATAATATCATTTTCTTTGTATAGTCAGTCTAAAAAGCAACGCAGAAAATGTAATATCGTTATAATATCATTTTCTTTGTATAGTCAGTCTAAAAAGCAACGCAGAAAATGTAATATCGTTATAATATCATTTTCTTTGTATAGTCAGTCTAAAAAGCAACGCAGAAAATGTAATATCGTTATAATATCATTTTCTTTGTATAGTCAGTCTAAAAAGCAACGCAGAAAGTGTAATATCGTTATAATATCATTTTCTTTGTATAGTCAGTCTAAAAAGCAACGCAGAAAATGTAATATCGTTATAATATCATTTTCTTTGTATAGTCAGTCTAAAAAGCAACGCAGAAAATGTAATATCGTTATAATATCATTTTCTTTGTATAGTCAGTCTAAAAAGCAACGCAGAAAATGTAATATCGTTATAATATCATTTTCTTTGTATAGTCAGTCTAAAAAGCAACGCAGAAAATGTGATATCGTTATAATATCATTTTCTTTGTATAGTCAGTCTAAAAAGCAACGCAGAAAATGTGATATCGTTATAATATCATTTTCTTTGTATAGTCAGTCTAAAAAGCAACGCAGAAAATGTGATATCGTTATAATATCATTTTCTTTGTATAGTCAGTCTAAAAAGCAACGCAGAAAATGTAATATCGTTATAATATCATTTTCTTTGTATAGTCAGTCTAAAAAGCAACGCAGAAAATGTAATATCGTTATAATATCATTTTCTTTGTATAGTCAGTCTAAAAAGCAACGCAGAAAATGTAATATCGTTATAATATCATTTTCTTTGTATAGTCAGTCTAAAAAGCAACGCAGAAAATGTAATATCGTTATAATATCATTTTCTTTGTATAGTCAGTCTAAAAAGCAACGCAGAAAATGTAATATCGTTATAATATCATTTTCTTTGTATAGTCAGTCTAAAAAGCAACGCAGAAAATGTGATATCGTTATAATATCATTTTCTTTGTATAGTCAGTCTAAAAAGCAACGCAGAAAATGTGATATCGTTATAATATCATTTTCTTTGTATAGTCAGTCTAAAAAGCAACGCAGAAAATGTAATATCGTTATAATATCATTTTCTTTGTATAGTCAGTCTAAAAAGCAACGCAGAAAATGTAATATCGTTATAATATCATTTTCTTTGTATAGTCAGTCTAAAAAGCAACGCAGAAAATGTAATATCGTTATAATATCATTTTCTTTGTATAGTCAGTCTAAAAAGCAACGCAGAAAATGTAATATCGTTATAATATCATTTTCTTTGTATAGTCAGTCTAAAAAGCAACGCAGAAAATGTAATATCGTTATAATATCATTTTCTTTGTATAGTCAGTCTAAAAAGCAACGCAGAAAATGTAATATCGTTATAATATCATTTTCTTTGTATAGTCAGTCTAAAAAGCAACGCAGAAAATGTAATATCGTTATAATATCATTTTCTTTGTATAGTCAGTCTAAAAAGCAACGCAGAAAATGTAATATCGTTATAATATCATTTTCTTTGTATAGTCAGTCTAAAAAGCAACGCAGAAAGTGTAATATCGTTATAATATCATTTTCTTTGTATAGTCAGTCTAAAAAGCAACGCAGAAAATGTAATATCGTTATAATATCATTTTCTTTGTATAGTCAGTCTAAAAAGCAACGCAGAAAATGTAATATCGTTATAATATCATTTTCTTTGTATAGTCAGTCTAAAAAGCAACGCAGAAAATGTAATATCGTTATAATATCATTTTCTTTGTATAGTCAGTCTAAAAAGCAACGCAGAAAATGTAATATCGTTATAATATCATTTTCTTTGTATAGTCAGTCTAAAAAGCAACGCAGAAAATGTGATATCGTTATAATATCATTTTCTTTGTATAGTCAGTCTAAAAAGCAACGCAGAAAATGTAATATCGTTATAATATCATTTTCTTTGTATAGTCAGTCTAAAAAGCAACGCAGAAAATGTGATATCGTTATAATATCATTTTCTTTGTATAGTCAGTCTAAAAAGCAACGCAGAAAATGTGATATCGTTATAATATCATTTTCTTTGTATAGTCAGTCTAAAAAGCAACGCAGAAAATGTGATATCGTTATAATATCATTTTCTTTGTATAGTCAGTCTAAAAAGCAACGCAGAAAATGTAATATCGTTATAATATCATTTTCTTTGTATAGTCAGTCTAAAAAGCAACGCAGAAAATGTAATATCGTTATAATATCATTTTCTTTGTATAGTCAGTCTAAAAAGCAACGCAGAAAATGTAATATCGTTATAATATCATTTTCTTTGTATAGTCAGTCTAAAAAGCAACGCAGAAAATGTAATATCGTTATAATATCATTTTCTTTGTATAGTCAGTCTAAAAAGCAACGCAGAAAATGTAATATCGTTATAATATCATTTTCTTTGTATAGTCAGTCTAAAAAGCAACGCAGAAAATGTGATATCGTTATAATATCATTTTCTTTGTATAGTCAGTCTAAAAAGCAACGCAGAAAATGTGATATCGTTATAATATCATTTTCTTTGTATAGTCAGTCTAAAAAGCAACGCAGAAAATGTAATATCGTTATAATATCATTTTCTTTGTATAGTCAGTCTAAAAAGCAACGCAGAAAATGTAATATCGTTATAATATCATTTTCTTTGTATAGTCAGTCTAAAAAGCAACGCAGAAAATGTGATATTCAGGTGAAGATAATTGCTATTATTATTCTCATCTGTTGGAATGTTTGTATACATTTGATTAATGTAGTAATGTTTTGAGAATGGAGTTAGTCCGAAAAGCGTCAACAAAGAAAATTGTTTTAATAATAGGAAAGGTAGAAAAATGTACTCAAATGTGAATGAATGTTCATTTGCTCTCAATTTTAAAATATATTTTGTGAGTTTTCCGTCGATATTTACACGTATTTTCTAGGAATAAATATTTCACGTCCTTCAAGATATTCGGTTTATACTAGCTTTTAGGCCTGCAGCAGTAGGCCACCTATACTAGACTGGTTGGGAACGGTTTTACTTTGGGTAAGCCACCCTCTATTATATTGGAAATATTTGCTTCTAGTTGTATATTATAAAATATTTGTTTGATCCAGTATCACCTTGTAAAGATGAAAATCTTCAGTATAATTACTTTAGAAATGATAAAAATTATATATCTTGAGTTGTTTAAAATATCTTTTTTTAAATATATGTAATAATACACACAATTCTAGATATTTGATCGATTAATCAGTATGTTAAATATTAAATATGTTATCAAAATTTTGTTGAATTAATAATCAAGTCTCAAATCTAACCTACAATTATAACACTTACATTGATTGCACAACACTTTTTATATAACCCTGTAAGGTTAATTTTATATAAATATAAAATACGTTTTCTTGTTTAATAATTTAAAACAACAAAGGTTATTCAAATACAAGAATATTTATTAATTTATATATAAATTAATAAATATTAAATGTATGGATATTTATAAAATAAGTAGGCCTATATGGATATTGAATAATAAATATATGGATAGGCTATAAATTAATAAATATTCTTGTATTTGAATAACCTATGTTGTTTTAATATATACATATATATATATATATATATATATATATATATATATATATATAATATTAATAAGTTATTTATAAAACATAACATAATTATTTCCATCAGTTATTTGAGACCTACAAAAAAAAGTTATAGAAAATTATAGCAAACTCGACCATATTATGTTTTAAAATTTACTTGTTAATTCTGCTAACTATGGAATGTGTGTTCGCCTGTCTTAGATATTCAATACGATATGATAATATTCATATCTTTTTGTAACCAAAATGATATTAAAGTTGTCAACACAGTAGTCGAGTTTAGTACGGTGTCAATTAAATTTGTTTAGTCGGTATCAATTGAGTGATTAGAATAATTACATCAGTTTTATAAACAAACTATATCCATGTAGTACGATGTCCAGTGGGTGACTCGTTGGCGTAACAGCTTATCTATCGGTGCCAAAGAGATGTCCAAGCGTTACACTAACATGCAAAAAAATGATGAGGAGGTGTGGGCAGAGATCGCCTAATCGTTGAGGCAGGATGTCATCGGTGCGGTCAAACTGCGCAAGGTCGTTCTCAGAATTGAAGAACTACCCTAACTAATGGGTCGAAGTGCGCAGGTGGTTAAGTCGAAGGTAGTGTCGAACTGTGCAGCCTACAGAGCGTATCGTATGGCAAAAGTGTAAAGGAAAAGTAAAAATCTAAAAGGTTATAGCTTACAATGAACGTAAACATACTTGAAAAGAAAAGTAGTGAAAATCCAAATACAGTTTTAAAGTATATTAAATATTTTTAGTAGGTTGGGCTGGGTAAAGGTTGTAACGAATAGATTTGTTATAATTGCAGGCAATTTCCAAAGTAATTCTCAACGAAAGTGTAACATATACAATGTACTACCAAATTCCTTCTCGTCATAATAAATAGCTTAAACTATCAGCTATTAGTAAACTTGTTATTAATGTGTGAAATAAATATCCTTGCAAACCTTACCACGTACAATCTAATACCCTCTTCCTTGAAGTTGCCTGAAAAACGACTAGTAGGCGTACGCTAAAAGGGGCGACCAACCGTGCATAGCATACCTAGGGTCCACCTGCACAACTCGACCATAGCCCCAGGATTCTCAAACAATCCTTTTACAAATTTCTTGACCACTTGCGCAGTTCCACCCTTTCCGGATCTTAGACATCTGTACATGGTGTTGTCTGGTCTGCGCTAGTTATAGGTGGGACCATGAAGAAGCAGATACTTCGCTGACAAAGTATGAGGAAGTAGACACGAGCTGTTACGATTATTTTTATGGTAGTTTTATCAGCCAGTATGACTGTTATCACTTTTGCAGAAAAGGATTGATTAAACCTATATATGTAAGATTAAGGTTTGGCCATCAAACCACCCGGTAGAGGATTTGAGGGGTGAGAAATGGCACCGCGTAGGCATTGTTGCTACCCTAAACTAGAGTTGATTTTAACCAGGGTCAAGACAGGAGTCTACCCAATACACATTCTTGTAAAAACTATTAGTAGAGGGAGTTAGGCCTAAGGAGAAGTCAGTGATTTGCTATTGGGATCATGCGCAA